>CM064520.1:47360488-47646415 GCA_032716605.1 Paralithodes platypus
CACTATTTTTGTCTAGATTATGAATTAGTTTATGTTGTTTCTTCTGAGTTATTAAATATTGGAATAATATGAGTGTAAATAAAATAATACAAATCAATGGCTTAACGTAATTTTTCATATCATAAATTGCAACGGCTCAGACGTGGTTGCCTATCTGCAGTTAGAATATAATACAATAAAAGGTTCTGCCACAACACCGCCCTAACATGTTATCACTTTACCTGATGTTGGCATAGTCCGAACAATGCTGTAGCAAGAACCGACTAAGTCCAAATGCAGTACCAGCACCTGTTATCTAGGTAGACGGCCACGAACGGGACATAAATCTGGACCCCTTAACATTCTTATAACTCAAAATTAATGAAAGCAATCGGGCGGACATTTCTATCACTTGGGAAGAGTCCACCAGGAAATAGGTGTGGAAAATTTATATCCAATTGGCTCCGAGGTCATTTATGAGTTACAAAGAGGTCAGGGAGCGAGATTTTTGTAAAGTTCAGTTGGCCACTCCCTATAGTACCTGCAATTGCCGACTTGGGAGGTTTCGTTCTATAAAGCAGTTGAGGATGTAGACAACGATATTTAAACGAATTTACTGCTAAAATTCGGGCGTAGTACATTTATAAATACATAAACCCCAATTCAACATACCATTTATCCATCAGAAACTTACATAACTATTGCCTTTCTGTTTAATATCAATGTTCAGGGCTCCAACTTCCTTATAGGTTACTGAAACTCAAAAAGTGGTCAATCAACTACAAAATAGCACCATACCAAGACTCTACTGTAGGATACATTAGGCAACGATGAACCTTAACCCCTACAGCACCCACCACACCTTTGTACCTTTGATTCTGGCTAAAAATAGACGACTTTATACAATTTAAGAAAGACCTATGTTATTAAGAGGGTTATATTGAGATCGTATTTACCCATGTGAGTTCTAGAGGTAGAGTATAAACTAAAGAAAATAGTCTAATGGTAACCACCAGATATTTATGGAAATTACAACATGGTGCGTGAAGGGGGTAAAACAAGAAAATCCTGCCACAACACTGACCACCATGTTCTAAACACTGTGGCTGATTCTGTCGTGGCGGTAAATAAATGATTGTACTAGAGTAATACATTCCCACTTATGTGGGTCAATATTGTAACTCAAAAAACGACCTTGGCAATCGGATAGAACCATTTGGGAAGAGTCTTGCAGCAATAGGTATGGATATTTACAGGCCCGTTTGCTCCAGCCTTCCCTACGTTACATGAGGCTCAGGGTCACAATTCTATATTCGTTTATAATTAACCCTTTCAGTATCGGCCCGTCCTTTAACCTTTATTTTGGCTTACTATTAGGCAATTTTATTCAGTAGGGCCTAGAGCAATTAACAAGCTTTGAACCATCTCACTTAACATATTTTCCTACGACAGGATCCCTCTTAAACCTGCATAAAATCGTCTAAACATAGCTTGACTAAAATAAAATAAGACGTCGCCGGTACATAAAGAAGCGAAATAAATTTTAGGGTATACCAAAGTCTTTCAAACTACCTTCTCTAACAGCTACAACAATTAATGAAGCTTTTCAATCTTTAAAACTGGGGCAAGGACGTGGGCTAGTCAGTAGAGCGTCGGCCGTATCGAGGCCGTACTGTCAAAAAGGTTATTGGTAGTATGTCAAGCCGGACAAACTTGGACTTAGCAATTTGTGACAAACGCAATCCCTTCTCGCGGGAAGTACGGGCATCTGGAAAAATAAATAAATAAAAAAATAATAAATAGAATAAATAAATAAAAAACAATACAGTAAAACTGGCAGTGCAAATCACAAACACAAACTTTTAATTTCAAACAGTAACCAAAACTTAACCCGTTCTGCTACCACGGTGATGTCGTTTTCGTTATACTTTGACAAATTCTAGATACTAGTATTAACCTGGAGACCGCTAGTTTTGTAATGTTTGCGCACCAGAACCCGGCGCGTTGCAAAAAAATGGTTTTATTCCAGAAACAATAGCGAATTGGGTTAGGAATGAAGGGAAAAACACGAAAAATCGCTCAAAAAGCTTAAAAAATGGTCATACAGAGCCCTCCCCGAAATGGATTTTACAAGAGTTAAAAATTGAAGGCAATTATCCCAAAAAAAACAGGTTATTGCGCGCTCGCGCGCACGCACGTGGACTTGGAGAGTTTTTCAACCATCGGCACGGTTGCGGGGATACGTACACAGTCCCATAACAAATCGGAGCCCTCTTGAGTATGGCTACACCTGAGGGGTCACGGGTCGGCGCAATTAGGGTTGACCGCCGCGGGGGCGTCTCTGGGGCTGTGCGTTACATACATCGCCGACGCGTCAGGCGCGTCGTGGGGCTGTACGGTTAAGCTTAGGAAGTACCTCTAACCATTTAAAAGGATAAGCACTATCTCAATTAATACTGTTTAGCTACTGCACTATAGATAATTCTAAAAGCTGAATTATTATGTTTTTTACACAAACCAACTTTCACATCTAAAATCAAATTTAATGAAATCAACAAATAAAGGTGGCACTCCGAGGAACTTCGAACCCAGGATACTCCCATCGAAAATTCCGCGGACTATGCATTACGCTATCAAAACAGTTATAAAAAATTATAATACAGTACTGTAGTTGCCAAATATAATTAAAATTACGTCACCGGTGTCAGTGCGTCATGATCCTCAAAGGGTTAGAAGTAAAATGCAGCTAAAGTCGTTATTACACGAGCTCTTTTTCCAACTAAACATTTATTTTTACATTGGTCTGGCAGCTTATGAGGTTAACGTTTAAGATATTTCGCGTACCTAAATCCATCTACCGTCAGGCTAGTTTCCGATATCAGTGCAAATATTCCAGAAATGTTGCCAGAAAAAAGTTGATCAGCGAATGATCAGCCAGCCGTCCGGCTGGCTCAGGTGATAGCGTGCCTGAATCCCATCTTGAAGGTCTAGCGTTCAATCCCCGCTCAGATTGAAAAGTTTTCTGGGATCATAGCGGCGGTTACCATCTCCCCAGGAGCAAGGGGGCTGGTAATTGGTCTCTGGTAGACTGAAGAAAGCCAACGCGCTTGTGAATCCTCGAAGGAGGCGAGAACGAGCGCTATTAAGTAACCAGACGATTATTATATATTATTATAAAAGCTCTCGTGTGATACCGGCTTAAGGCACCATAAAATTATACATTTATTATACAGTACAGAAATTAGACCATAGTTAGTCTGGAACCCTTGTAGTGACATCTATTTGGTTATCATTTTCCTTCACTGGAAGACCTGGGAATCTTTGGATGGACGACCCCAAATGATGGGCATGGGTCTCTGGTATTTGCTCCTGGACCGACCATAGATGTGCGTGATATTGTGTTTTGTTTCGTTTTTTCTGATGTGATGTCCATGTTTGGGCTCTGTCTCGAGTCGCTCACCCCTCTCAAAAAAAAAAGGAAAAACTGGGGTAATGGTGCCGAGTATGTTTACATATATATATATATATATATATTCTATATATATATTATATATATATCTTATATTATACATATATATATACAGTACATATAGATATTAACATACAGTAGGGTCTCGTAAGATGCGGAGTTTATGGTAGATGGATGCCGAGCCCAGCATCTTACGATTTCGCAGTCTTACGATACACGTAGGCTTATGGGGAGAAAACGTCCCGCCTAAGGCTCGCATTTTCACAAAAAAAACAAATTCGCACATCTTGAGGTTTCTCCTCGGAGTAGCCACACTTTGAGCCTCCGATTCGCAAATTATGGTCAGTCTCGCATCTTAAATAATTTATTTTTTATTTGGGGTCCTCGCATCTTATGCGAATCGCATCTTCTGATCTCGCATCTTACAAGACCTAGTGTACATACATAATACATATATCTGATCTAGTTTTGGGGCAGTCAGATGTTTTTCCGGATGCCTTTCTGTACACCATGATGCATTCTCTCAATTCATGCTGGCTATTATTAGACAATTTTATTAAGATTAGAAACAATTTGTGGTAATCAAGAGATTAATAATAGATTGATCTTACCGCTTGGAGTGCTAGGGGTCCTTCCTAAACTGCATAAAACTTTTTATTATTGAACAGAATAAGAGTAAAATGGTGCTATTTACTGAAAGGCTTACAAACTTACTGAAACCCTTTCCTGTATTTTCTCTTTCACCCGATATCATCCATCATAGGTTCTCCTAGATGTACAGTGTGAAAACGTCGACGACACCTGACCGGGATATAAAACACCACCTCATACCATTAGACACATCATAGAAGACTGCATTTCACACAATCACTTACGACAACAACACAATCTACACTCCTTGAGAGCCTGTGGAAAGCCCGACCGTAGCCATGGCCTTCCTTAGGACTCGGGGCTGTTCGACCAGGCAGCTTAGTGAACGACAACAGCAAAAACTTAACACCTTCTGTACTGGCAACATTATCAAATTTTTTTCTATCCATATTTAGAGGATTTTGTGCAGATTAAGAATGACCAGTGTAGTAATACTGTACTGTACTTATGAAATTGTTAACTTACTTTCAGGGAGACTTTCTAAGGTCCATAATATTGCCAATAAGATCTTTATGTACTCATGCTTTGATCCTAAAGCAAACATCATCTACAATACCTTAAGGGGGTAGTACTTGTTTTTTGGTCTATACGTGTACACTATATTTATTTATACAAGTCGTTTGATCTGAAGAAAGAACAAAAAGGCCGTTACCGTGTGGCATATGTTTGTACAGTGCAACCCCCAGAAATAACAAGGAAAAATAGGGATTGGGCCACAGTACATACATATATACGTAAATGAACATATTACTGTATAATGGAAAACTTGCAAAATAAACAAACCAAAAACAGAAACGGCACAAAATAACTACAAAAGAACTAATCAAAATCACCATGTGGAAACATATATTATGCCATGTATTATAACCTGTATGGAACAAGGGTAGCACTAAATTGAGTGGTCAATCCTGTAAGTCCTTCAGTAAACTGGCATGGGTTGTCCCTCTTACAGGGGATAGGTCCGCTTGGGGGAATTTTGTGCATGGCCACCCTCATTAAGGGGAGTAAGGCATTAACAGTACAAATAAGGTCATGATGTAGGTCCAGTATATTCACACTAAATAAGGTCATGGTGTAAGTAAATTAACGGTGGAACTAAAGTCATAGTGTAAGTATATTAACGGTGCAAATAAGGTCATGGTGCAAGTAAATTAACGGTGCAACTAAGCTCATGGTGTAAGCAAATTAACGGTTTGCAAATAAGCTCAGGGGGTAAGTAAATTAACGGTTGCAAATAAGCTCATGGGGTAAGTATATTAACGGTGCCAATAAGCTCATGGTGTAAGTAATTCAAGCTGAAATAAACTCATTGTGTAAGTATATTAACGGTGCAAATAAGCTCGTGGTGTAAGTAAATTCACACTGCACATAAACTCATAGTGTTAGTAAATTCACGCAATAAATAAGGTCATTAACAATTCACTAACCCAGAAGCTTGAGGCCTTATGTTCAATGGCCCAGAGAAGAGAGATCGGTTTTGGTGTCGGGGAGGGAGCCGAATGTCTTAGGTGGTGGCCGGAAAACTCCTAGGAAATTCAATGCCAAAGTTAAGGGGAAAGTGGTTATATGTTTGGTATATTTATTTATGTATTCATTTATTTTTAGTTTCCTCCCTAGACCTTCATCAAACCTTAAAAAACATCCATTATATACCCCTTCTAGATTAACACTTATGCTGCGGGAATATTTCCGCTATATTAGGGCTCATTCAGTCACTCCTAAATGATTGAGCAATTGTCTGAATATAATTAAATGTATTCAGCCAAAAACTAGAAGAAAAGCTTTCAAAATGACACCAGAACGAGGTTTATAGCGCGCAGGGTTAATTTGCAGCCCTACCATAGACAATCGCTGATACAGTACTGAGCGAATATTGCTAATGTCATGCTACATTTGCCTTCGGCGGTGCTGCATGAGCCTAGCGGGATATACCTCATATCCTTCAGTGCGACGGCCGCGGGCTGGAGAGTGGCGGAGACCTGCCACGCTCCCGCTCACTCGGACTCGTCTCTATAGGCTTTAAAAGCCTGTAATTTTTTTTTTTTTTTTTTGTGGGAGACAATGAACGGAGGAAGGAAAAACACAGATAAAACAAAAAGGTCCATGTGCCTAAAGGCATCCTCCATTCATAAAATGTTTGTAACAACTGGATTTAAACATTTGTAGATTGTAAGTTTGTGGAAAATTGCTATAAATTGCCATGGTGTTCCGGAACGTCTCTCGCACCCAATAGGTTAATTTGTACTTTTTTCGGTAGAAAAATAATCCACCCACCCGTACGATTGTTGTATGTTTGTGGGTGCCGCGGACAGGTCGGCGATGGTGTCGGGCAGCGGTACTCCGAGTTTCCCGAAGCGCTAAGGTGGCCACTCCCGCCGCCACAGAGAAGGTCCCAAAGATCACGGAAGGCAGCCACGGTACTAGTTCGCCCTGGAAGGTAGAGGAGTTTTGTCAGGTCAGGTGAAGGCTCTGTCTTGAGTCGGCCACCCAATTAAAAAAAAAAAAAAAAAAAAGGAAAACTGGGAAAGGTGCCAAAGTATATACAGTACATACAAAGGTGAAGGTATTGAGGGATAAGCCTTTACAACGGCACCCTTCTGTATTTATATAGTAAAAAACATTCATTCATAAATAGCTTTGCTCATAAACCGTTTAATTTTAAGAGGGTTAGGGTATATTTTTTGGTCTATTTATTCAATTTATTAATTATTTTGGGGGGTTCTTCGCTAGACCTCCATCAAGCTTTAACCCCTTATTGGCGGCGCTCGACTTAAGTCGTGCACCAATTTGCAGCAAGTTAGGAGCATTATTAAGGCTTTTAAAGGGTTAAAATTGAGTTGCAAATGGCCGGGAGCACAGCGGGCCAGACAGCCGACTCCCAGGGCTTACCGCCGCCCATTAACTCATGTTCCCTGTGTTCTCGAGAGGCCGGCAGTGTAGCCAGTAGTGAGCATAGCTGGGAAAAATATACCGATATATGCTAAACTCCAATGTTCGTGGCATCACTGCAAGAGAACCACGAGTGCTACGTAGCTCGTTCTGGTCTCATTTTGAAGCTTTTAGTGCCTAGTTTTTTGCTAAATATTTTTTGTTTCATGCAGATGATTGATTTATCATGCAGGAGGGCCTGAATATGCCCAAATGAGCCCAAAACACCCCGCTAGACAAGGGTTAAAAAACACCTCCTAGAACCCCCTTCGAGATATATTTGTAGATTTTTCGGTAGACAAATGTTCCGGCCGAAGGCTGGTTCTTCCTCTTATAATTACAGGCTCGCTATCCCTCGCCATGAAAAAATGAACACCTAAATGGAAGGAAAGGACAAAGAAATGGGGTAAAAAGTCTTAAAGCCTGTACTCAAGTAGGAACCAGACAATGTACAAATATATCTAGAAGGGGGATCTTGGGGATGTTGTTATTTTTAAGTTCATAAATAAATATACTCTTCCTCCTGAACTGACCAATATGGAGGTGATGTAGGGCAGGATGGTGGAGGCCAGCTGGGCGAAGACACTGGCCGCCCCGATCCCCTGTAGCCGCACCTCCATCGGGAAGAGCTCGGAGGAATACACGTAGATCATCTGGTACGACCCGCTGATACACAACTTACCCAACAGTGCCAAAGAGAACACCATCCAGCTCAAGTCTGCAAGATATTTAGCTGGTATGAGAACATAAAAAACACCACATTCTGCAGATATTTACACCATACACCACTCAGGTTTAGTCTGCAAGAGATATAGCTGGTATGAGAACGCCAAAAACTCCACATTCTGCAGCTGGACATTAACACCATGCACCACCCACGTCGAGTCTGCTAATGATATAGCTGGTATGAGAATGTAAAATCACCACATTCTGCAGATATTTAGACCATACACCACCCAGCTCAAGTCTGTAAAAAGATAGCTGGTATGAAAACGCAACACACCACATTCTGCAGATATTTACACCAAACACCACCCAGGTCAAGTCTGCAAAAGGATAGCTGGTATGAGAACGCAACACACCACATTCGGCAGATATTTACACCAAACACCACCCAGCTCAAGTCTGTAAAAGGGATAGGTGCTATGAGAACGCAAGCACACCACAACCTGCTAACACACATTTACACCAAACTTCAACTAGCTATAGTCTATTCAGTAGTATTTTTAACATCGTTCTTAACACCAATAACACTTCAAATAAAATTAATCAAAGCATGTGATTATCCCAGGATTCGAACTCAGGATAGCACATACGAACTTACACGCTCCAACCATTACGCCATAAGGCACCATCAAGGCCAGAATTGAGACCATTAACCCTACTGTACCGGCCGCTGTCTTTTTAACTTTATTTCAGTTACATTTAGAAGATTTTATGAAGTTTATGAAGGGTATATGATATAAGTACCCGTACGCCAAAAAAACACCACAATCTGCAAACAGACATTTACGCAAAGTACGTAGGCCAAAAATCGTAACCCCTAACCTCTGTAACTCAAAAAAGGCTGGAGAAAATGAACTGTAAATTTCCACACGTATACCCTGGCTGACCCGTCTACGTTAATTTACGTTAAAACTAATATTCGGCACAGATTTAGTTGGACCTGGTCTTATTTGGTACTGGTTGAGAACTACTTGTTGAAACGGTCTACAAGTTGAGTTACTTCATCTATCTCCCAAGCACCCAATCTATTTGACAGTTTGACCTAAAACACCTGCCTACGGCCACCATATCATTATACTTAACCCCTTGTGGATCATGATGCATGTTTATTGTTTATTCTGGATATCATCAGGTAATTTTATTCTGCTTATGAAGGATAACGAGGAATGAAATGGGTAGACGAGACTTCTACATCTCCATCTACCCTGAATCAAACACGGGTCTTCTCAATTGTAAACTATTGTGCTACCAAATACACTACAGACCACCCCTATCAGCTAATAATGGAAGCTTTTCTACCAACCAGGACCAACCTGTGGGGATAATAGCCATAACCAGCAGCACTATCCCCAACAGGAGGTACCGTAAGCTGGGGTGCATACCATCCGACCATAGTGAGGGTACAGTATGGATGCTATACATACAGTACATACAGTACCGGTACATACATACCTTAAAGTCCGCTTCACCCCCAGAGAGCGTGGTTTAGTCTCTTTACTGTTGTTGTTGTTGTTGGTGTTGTTGTTCCCCAAGCTGCCTGGCCGAACAGCCCCAAGGCCCCGAGCAAGGCTAAGGCCCATAAACTGAGCGCTCCCACAGAAACCCTCCCTGCCGACCACAATAAAGCCTGGGTGACCGAAGCCACTCCATGGCGGGGAGCTGAGGAGGCGTGCGGAAACGCCCGGGAAACCAAAGCCCCACCCAGGGCCCTGTGCCCCTCAGCAATTATGAAGAGAAAGTTGAGGGGCAAAGGAAAAATGCGACGCTTTGGCTTCCAATCTATGGTAGATTGGGAGGTCAATCCACGGAAGAGATGCCGTGACTTGAGATCTAGGAAATATGTAAATAAACGGAACAGTCAGAGGTGGGCGGGTGCCCAACCCGAAAAGGGTTGAAATAGGGGAGCTATCCCCCGCCATAGGCGGCTTTCTAGGGCCTTTCCTAGCTGATGCTGAGAGGATTGTGGTTCTAGTCATGTGGTGATGGGATGGTCTATCAGAGTGAGAACTGAGCAATCTCTGCCATACCCATAGCTTACTCTGACCTGTTCCTTTATATATATTTTCTAGATCTCAAGTGATGGCGTCTCTAACGTGGATTGACCTCCCAATCTACCAAGATTGGAAAGCCAAAGCGTCACATTTTTCCTTGCCCCTCAACTTTCTCTTCATAATTGCTGAGGGACACAGGGCCCCTGGGTGGGGCTATGGTTTCCGGGCATTTCCGCACCTCTGGAGCTCCACCGCCATGGAGTGGCTTCGGTCACCCAGGCTTTATTGTGGTCGGCGGGGAGGGTTCTGTGGGGGCGCTCGGTTATGGCCTTGGCCTTGCTCGGGGCCTTGGGGCTGTTCGGCCAGGCAGCTTGGGAACAACAACAACAACAGTCAGAGTAAGCTATGGGTATGGTAGAGATCGCTCAGTTCTCACTCTGATAGACCAGCCCATCACCATTCTCTTTACTGTAGTACAGTACAATAAAGATTTGCCACAACACAGCCCCATCATGTCATCATAGTGGCCGATGTTGGTACAGTATATCGCTAACAGTGTTTCAGCAAGACTCTACAAAGTCCCCTTGAAGTACTTTCACATGACTAATCTGCACCACATCAACCTTAAACCGTGCTACAATAAGGCAGTAACAAGAAATCACTGTAACAACTACAAAGGTTGACTGCACCACCGAAGTGGTGGGTGATGGGGTCGCTGCATCCCTATACACCATATACATAGCATCCTCGTTGGCTGTAGCAGAGGCGTGATGTCATAGTATGGGGGCGGAGTCTCACAGTGCTATGCTGTGCTATGGATGGATGATAGGCACCCCTAATGACCGAGAGTATAATCTCTCAATACCTTCACCTGACCTGACATGACTGTAACTGCAGCAGTCTATGACGAGCTCTAGCAGATAATATTATTGGTCTGCTATACCCCAGAGACTACTAACCTGGGGGAATAAAAGCCAGAGCCAAGAGCACCACCCCGCACAGGAGGTAACTGATGACGGTGGGTAGTCTCCGGCCGCAGCGATCTATGAGGGGCGCAGTGAGAGAGTACCCGGGCACCTCCACCAGGCCGCTCAGTACCAGGTACAGGAAGGGATCGTTACTGTAGCTGTCGCCGCTCATGTTTAGCCCATCGAACACCAAGGACACGGCAAAGTAATCCAGGCACACCAAGCTCGTTATCACGGCTATTTCACGGGTTCTGAGGCAAATTAGTGATATACTGTATATATACGTTTGTAAAAATCATCATCATCACAAATAAAGAATTATATTGAGATTGGATACTAATGAGACATAATTGATGACAAATAAAGAATTGAATTGAAATTGGTTAACAATGAGACATAATTGATTAAAATTGAGACAAAAACAAAATCTATCTATCTATCTATTACCAGACGTCATGATCCTCGAAGGGGTGGATACGAATTAATCGCCCCATGCATCGCTGTCCCGTCAGCCGATGCCACTCCTCTCATCCAATGATGCTTTTCACACATATAATTCTCAACTCCATCCTTCCACCTCTCTCTCTGTTTACCTCTCTGTCCTTCCACCTTACTTTTGTACGCTCTCTTAGTAATTCTCTCGCTTCCCATAAATTTCACATAGCCGAACCATCTCAAGGTGTTCCTTTTCACACATTCCAGCACATGCACATCCACACCACACTGCTCTCGTACTTCCTCACTCGTCTGCCAACCCTCCATTAACTCCGAACGCACTTCTCAAGTACAGTAACTTGTTTCCACCCCTCTCACTCATGATTTGTGTCTGTCTAACAACGTCCATGCTTCACTCCCATACATCAATATCGGGATTACCACACTATAATGCAAGGATTCTAAATACAGTAATACGCCTAATACTGTACTGTATTCTTAAAACTAATACATGTACACTGTTTGAATCTAAATTTGCATAATAGTGACACCAAAATAGATAGATTGAAACAAGCAGTTTATAAGTAGCCCAAATTGGCTAATAGCGACGCAAAAACTTTTCAATACTGACATAAAATAGGTAAATATTGAACTGTAAATTAATGATATGATCCAGGTACACAATCCTAATTGGTGAATATTTCAAGGATTCCGGAGACAAAATTGGCAAAGGACTGGAGTTCTCGCAGAGAACTATTGTATTGTATGAGGACCTGGGATAAACTTGATGAATAGTCTACTGTATGTGAACTATTGTATGAGGACCTGGGATAAAATTGGTGGATGATGTACTTTATGTGAGCTATTTGTATGGGACCTGGGACAACATTGGTGAAAGTCTACCTACTGTATTTAAGCTATGCAGGGTACCTAGGACAAAAACTGGTGGATGGTGTACAGTATGTAAGCTATGTATGAGGACATGGGACCAAAATGGGTGGATGGTGTACAGTATGTAAGCTATTGTATGAGGACATGGGACCAAAACAAGTGGATGGTGTACAGTATGTAAGCTATTGTATGAGGACATGGACAAAACTGGTGGATGGTGTACAGTATGTAAGCTATTGTATGTGGACATGGACAAAACTGGTGGATGGTGTACAGTATGTAAGTATTGTATGAGGACATGGACAAAAACTGGTGGATGGTGTACAGTAGGTAAGCTTATTGTATGAGGACTGGGACAAAAACTGGTGGATGGTGTACACTATGTAAGCTATTGTATGAGGACATGGGACAAAACGGGTGGATGGTGTACTGTATGTGAACTATTATATATGACCCTGAGACAATACAGGTGTGAGGAAGTTTTATTAACAAGACTTAGGATAGGCCATTCCCGGCTGACTCACGATTATTTAATGTCCATTCCCCGCACTCCGCCCCCTACCTGCTCCTCCTGTCATTCCCCCCTCACTGTTCGTCATGTCTTTGACTGCCCAGTTACTGCCCGTCTGCGTACGGCTTGTTTTGGTACTAAATCATTCGCTGACCTTTTATCCGATTCTCCGTCCTATGAGTTTCAGGGCCCAGGGTGTTAAACTGGGACAAAATGGTTACGAATCCATGGAGTACCGCATGTATTCATTAGTTTAATTGATTTCAATAGTTAGGTCTATTTGTAAGTTAATTTGTGGGTTGGTGAAAATATGAAATTATAATGGCCATTATACTACCTTCAAAGACATAATAAATTTAATGCATAAGTTACAAACAAACAAAACATAACTTTTTAACCCTTTCTCTGTGGTTGACGTCTTGGTACGTAATATGTAATAATATAGTTTACTGTGGCTGACGTCCCGGTCTGTTTAGGTATTATCGGCTGACTTTGGTAAAGGTAACGCCAACGAACTTGACAAGAATCTTGACCCCTTAACTTCTCATAACTCAAAGTGAATGAGGCAATCGGGCTGACAATTATATCATCTGGGAAGAAATCACCAGGAAATAGGTATGGATATTTACAGCCAGTTTACTCAAGGTCCTTTTGAGTTACGAAGAGGTCAAGGGTCGATATTTTTGTCAAGTTCGATGGCGCTACCTATAGTACTGAGCCGCCCCGCTTGTTGCCAGAATAAAGTCATTGGAGTTGGTGACCAAGTTTTGTTACCTAGGAGATACCATCTCTGCCGGTGGTGGGGCCGAGACTGCCACTGTTGCTAGAATTAGGTGTGGCCTGGGGGAAGTTCAGAGAACTGCTGCCAATCCTGACCATGAAAAGGAATGCCTCTCCCCTTGAAGGGAAAGGTGTATGCCTCATGTGTTAGAAGTGCAATGACGTATGCCTCAGAAACATGGGCCATTAAAGTAGAGGATGTCAACAGAATGGAACGTAATGAGATGAGAATGGTGAAATGGATGTGTGGGGCCAGGCTACAGGATAGAATAACAAATGTTGAGCTGAGGAGACGTTTAGGTATAAAGAGTATTAGCGAGGTGATGCGTACAAGTAGACTGGAATGGTATGGACATGTGGAGAGAATGGATGAACAAAATTGGGTGAAAAAATGCAGGTCTGTGATTGTGGAGGGAGTTGCACCAAGGGGTGGACCGAGGAAGACCCGGGATCGGACTATACGTGCCAATCTCAAATCCAAGAACTTGACAAGTGAAGCAGCCCTTAACAGGGTTGCCTGGAACGCCACCATTAGGACAAGAGACTGAAAACTGCACGTATGTGTGGAACACTCAGTCTTAAAATTTTATGTATGTATGTAAAGGTAAGCTGCTAGCCTTCACTCCCACTACAATATCAGTATTATACAGGCCTCGAAAGTGAGAGGGTGTGTGTCCAAGCAAGAGGTGATTAGGATGCTGAAATTTAATAAGAACATGTCTATTTGTGACAGCTATAGACCTGGTACGAATGAGAGGCTCATATCATGTTACAGGTCATAAACTAAACTGTCCAACAAACACATTAGTTAAAATAACTGGTTATTTGATTGAGTCACCGTGAGTGGAGAAAGACGAAACAGAGAGAATATTAAGCTCGTTCAAGGTCCCCGACCACCCGGATACAGAGAATCCACCCCCCACCCCTCAAGGGCCATGGGAGCTACTGTATAAATGAATGAACTAGACTTGTATAGGGTAAATTTTAGTTGAATTTTCAAAGACAATAGCCCCGTTCCATTAGCTCTCATAATTCACACGCTAGAGCGAATTATGTTACACACAGTGGCGTATTCTTCCCTATAAAAGTTGCTACAGGAAGAGGGTTAAGGAAGGTTTTGAGTAGTCCTTAGTTTGAAAGCCAGGGAAAGATTATTAGTCAACCGAGTTCGTGTTCAATGACCGCTTGAGTGTGTTAACTTTGGTAATGAGGCACTGGAGATGGTGGACAAGTTTTGCTACTTGGGTGATACCATCTATGCTGGTGGTGGGCTGAGGCCGCCACTATCACCAGAATAAGATGAGGCTGGAGAAAGTTTAGAGAACTTTGTCACTACTCACCATGAGTAGACTCCCTCTCCCCTTGAAGAAAAGGTGTACACTGTACGCTTCATGCATTAGAAGCGCAATGACATATGCTTCAGAAAAACATGGCCTGTCAGAGCAGATGATAACAGAATGGAATGCACTAAGATGAGCATGGTAAGATGGATGTGTGGTGCCAAACTGCAAGATAGGATATCAAGTGAAGAGCTAAGGAGGTTAGGGATCAAGAGTATCAGTGATGAGATGCATACTAGCAGGCTTGGATGGTTTGGACATGTGGAGAGGATGGATGAACTAAGCAAGGTGAAAAGATGCAAGTCCATGAATGTGGAGGGAGCTGCACCAAGGAGCGGACCAAGAAAGAAGTGGGATCGGACCTTGCAGTCTGATCTTAAATAAAAGAACTTGACAAGTGAGGTAGCTCTCAACAAGGTTGCCTGGAATGCCGCCATTATGATGTGAGACCGGAACCGCACTTCGTGTGGAGCAATCGGTTTTAAATCTTCGTATGTATAGTATATATATGTATATCCAGAAATTCACGATCCGATACCACTTGCAGAGGTTAAATATTAATCACAGATGCCAATGAACAGGTATTAACCCGCTGAGACCCAGCGTCGCACGTGTTGCGTCGGCAATGTTCGATCACCAGAACCCAGCGACGCAACGTTTGCGTCCTGGCCGGTCCGGTCCTCCGGTCCTATGGCACCCGAGGGCTCAGATTTGTATGGGAACTGTGTAAGTATACCACGCACCCATGCGATGGTTTGAAAACTCTCAAAGTCCAACCGCGTGCACGTGAGCGCGCAAAAACATGTTTTTTGGGGGAAATTGCCTTCAATGTTTTACTCTTGTAAAATCCGTTTTCGGGGGCTCTGTAGGACCATTTTTTGCACTTTATGACAATTTTTTTTTTTTTCCCTTTATTCCTAACCCATTCGCTATTGTTTCTGGAATAAAAAAAAAAATCAAAACCTGCTGGGCCCTGGTGGTACATATTAATAACTAGCTGGGGCTCAGCGGGTTAAGTGGCCTAGATACTAAGTGAGACAAAGGTTATTTTCTCTAAATAAGAGCCCAAGTTCCACAATAATACAAACTAAGTCAAATATAAGTGATTATATTACAAAGATTTTGTAGCAAAATATGCTGTCAATCAGGGTAGTAAACCAGAGCAATGTTGTTTAAGGACTGAGTTCAAAGGGAGAGGGAATACTGGCATATAAGCATAAAAGTCTTAAAATATTAGCTGAATGGGTCTGAATGGATAGAACCCAGAGTGTGTGACAGAGAGAGAGAAAAAAACAAGGTGGGCCCCCTTAATCACTTCCAAAGGCATAATAGGAACTTTGGAGCATAACTTTAACTTTGTATACATACATACATACATAACATTTTAAGACTGAGTGCTCCACACATACGTGTAGTTTCAGTCTCTTGTCCTAATGGCGGATCCAGGCACCCCTGTTAAAGGCTGCTTCACTTGTCAAGCTTTAGGATTTGAGATCGGCATGTATAGTCCGATCCCAGGTCTTCCTCGGTCCACCCCTTGGTGCAGCTCCCTCCACAATCACACGACCCGATCTTTTCACCCATTCTCTCCACATGCCCATACCATCCCAGTCTACTTGTACGCATCTCCTCGCTAATACTCTTTATACCTAAACGTCTCTTCAGTTCATCATTTGTTATTCTATCCTGCAGCCTGGCTCCACACATTCATCTCATTACGTTCTATTCTGTTTACATGTACTGTATAGTAAATAATAATAACTACAAAACAAGGGACACTCAGCTCAGCCTGGTTTGCCACCCTGTTGTTAATTATGAAAACTTGGCATTAATATAATACGACAGGATTTTCATCTTTCCAATAAGTATATAAATAGTGCTAAAGGGATCGACTTTTCCGCTATGTGAACAAAATAGACAATCGTAACATTATTCAGTTGAATATGTGCAGATCACAAGGTTCCATAAAATATATATACAGTATATACAGAATAACTTACGCATAAGTAAATCCTGGCTGCTTACACACTTCACACGGCTCCATGGCTCCAAAGGTCATTATGTCAGAGATCGGGTCCAATAGCTGTAACAATCATAAAATATAACATATCATCAGTCACTATGTCAGAGATCGTTTCAATAGGTTTAACAATCATAATATATACCGGTAACTTTATCGTCAAAGTCAATATGCCATAGATATAGTCCAATAGCTATTAGCTATAACAATCATATGGGCGGGTGTTCAACCCCGAAAGGAGTTGAAATAGGGGAGCTATCCCACCGCCAAAGGCGGCTTTCTAGGGCCTTTCCTAACTGATGCCGAGAGGATTGGGTTCCAGTCATGTGGTGATGGGCTAGTCTATCAGAGTGAGAGCTGAAAAATCTCTGCCATACCCATAGCTTACTCTGACTGTTCCTTTTGCTTATATATTTTTTAGATCTCAAGTGATGGGGGCTCTTCCGTGGATTGACCTCCCTACTGCCAACCTAGAGGTTGGCAGATTGGGAGCCAAAGCGTCACATTTTTCCTTTGCCCCTCAACTTTCCCTTCATATTTTTGAGGGGCACAGGGCCTTGAGTGGGGCTTTGGTTTCCCGGGCGTTTCCGCACCCTCCTCAGCTTCCCGCTTTGGAGTGGCTTCGGTCACCCGGGCTTTATTAGTGGTAAGCAGGGAGGGTTTTGTAGGGGCGCTCATTTATGTTTCCACATGGCGATTTTGATTGGTTGTTTTGTCTTTTTACTTCATTCGTATAAGTTATGGTTTGTTAATTTGCAAGTTTTACATTATAATTAATAACATTGGTTCAATCAAAGTTAAAATTATGGAGAAGTGGCATGACTTTAGACAGTGACAGATTTTTCATGGATCTATCAGATTGAAGGTTGGTGTCCTCTACTTCCCATAGCTAGTTCTGACTTTACCTTTGTCATTATTCTTATTTCTATTTTTTTCTGAGAGTGGTGAGGCAAGTGGGGCCTTAATGGTGGTTTGCCCCATGGTTCCCTAGTGTCTTACTCTCACAAGTTGGCCTTTCTCTCTGGCGTAGGGATGCAGCGACCCCACCGCCCGCCACTTCGGTGGTGCAGTCAGCCTCTGTAGCAATTACGGTGATTTCTTGTTACTGCCTTGTTGTAGGACGGTTTAAGGCTGGTGTGGTGCGATTTTGCCAGGTTCAAGTGCTTCAGGGGAACTTTATTGAGTTCTGCTGAGACACTGTTAGCGCTATACCAATATCAGGCACAGTGATAACATGATGGGGCGTTGTTGTGGGAAGGCTTTGTTGTAATGTGCTGCAGTAAAGACTGTAGCCACTGTGTTATGATAGCTGTGAACTGTGTGCAGTACTGTGATTGTACCATGGAAGCCACATTCACTGTGGACGATTGCGGTCTTTAAACCCATATGTATGTATGTATGTGGGCAGGGGGGCTAGGAATCCTCCTACCCTTGTATAATTCTCCTACTCGACGAGACAGAGAAGCGGGCGAGGGAATGCAAAAAGGGTCCCAGACCCTGAGAATAGGAACTTTAAATGTGTTTCTGTTCGGGCTCTGTCTTGTGTTGGCCACCTCCAGCAATGGGGTATGTGTCTGAGTGTATACATACATGCATAATTATGTTTATATTACCACTGAAAACTAGTTACTCACCCTACTTTCACCGGTGGTAATATACTGGTCATATATTCGAGGATATAGTTCAGCTGTGGCCTTGTTAGTTTACACGAGAGATTGGATTGACCTCCCAATCTACCAAGATTGGAAGCCAAAGCGTCACAATTTCCTTTGCCCCTCAACTTCTCTTCATTGCTAAGAGGCACAGGGCCCTGGGTGAGGCTTTGGTTTCCCGGGCTTTCCGCACTCTCCTCAGCTCCCCGCCATGGAGTAGTGGATCAAATCGGGGACAAAGAGATAGTGAGGGAGGAGCAGGAGATAGAGACAGTGAGTCAGGTAGTGGATCAAACCGAAGACAGAGAGATGGTGAGGGAGGAGCGGGAGATTGTGGAGGGGGGGGGGGGGTGGAAGGAGAGTAGAACTAGCAGGGAATGTGGAGGTAGGTCAGGGAAGGGATGGATGAGGAGGTGAACCTAATAGGAGGCAGAGAGGGAAGAGAAACAAGGGGGAGGATTCCAATATACTGTGCTACTACACTAATATAGATGGAATAAACAGTAAAAAGGTAGAATTGGATGATATATTAAGAAAGGATCAACCACAGAGTCTATTTGACGGAGACAAAGCTGAACCAGGACTTTGACAGCAATATAGTGTTTAGTGAAGGATATAATATATGAAGATATGATAGAAAGGGAAAAAGGGGAGGTGGAGTGGCAGTATTAGTTAAGAACCCTATGACAGTAAAGCAAGTGGAGTTAAATAATGACAAGGCAGAAATAATGGCAGTTGAACTCAATGATATAGAAGGAAAAAAGCTAGACATAGTAGTTGTTACATGCCACCAAAGACCAGGGCATGGAGGGAGTTAGAGTTTGAGGAGATGGTCGAGGATATGATTCAGTCGTTGAGAAGATTGCTTTTAAGAAAGAATAGATTGATCTTGGTGGGAGATTTCAACTGTGGTGAGGTTAATTGGGAATCAGGAGATGCAGGGCCAAATCAGAGATCTTGGGGAAGTCGGCTATTAGAGTTGGTTACGAATAATGTACTTGCACAATATGTGAAGGAGAATACTAGAATGAGGGGTAATAACGAACCTTCTAAACTCGATCTGATTTTTACAAAAGATCCTCACGAAATTAGTGATATAAACTATCTATGTCCTGTAGGCAAAAGTGATCACCTATTACTGAAATGGAAGTTGATCTCGAGTAATGCCAATAGATTAAACAATAGCTATATAAATAACAGACTAAATTATAGTAAAGCTGATTATGTATCCTTGAAAAGATATTTAGAGGAAGTAGATTAGGATCTTATTTTGAAGGAACAAGATGTACAAGGTAAATATAGTAGGTTCCTCGAAATTTATAGAGAAGGAACCAATCTGTTTGTCCCAAGATACAAAACTGGACATTTTACTAAGCAGAAAGAATGGTTTAATTTGAAATGCAAAATAGCTCTGGATAGGCGTGATGCAGCTTGGCTAGATTAAGAAGAAGGAACACTGAGAGTAATCGGAATAAATATAAACAGGAGAGGAATAGATATGTTAACATAATTAGGCAAGTTAAAATGAACTATGAGAAGAACATAGTAAATAAATGTGAAAGTGACCCTAAATTGTTTTATAAATATATAAACAGTAAGTTGAAGGTAAAGAAACAAATTACTAAATTAAGAGTAGATGCTAGGACGTATGAAAATGTATCGGACATGTGCGAGGTAATGAATAACAAATTGGGGTCGTTTTTTACTAGAGAGGAAAGTTTTGACGAACCACCACAGGCGGGAGTACTGGAGAGTGGTCTTAGCAAGATTGAAATAACTAGAGATGAGCTGTTATCTGCGATGAGAGGACTTGAAGTAAGGAAAGCTATGGGACCGGATGAAGTGTCTGCCTGGGTTTTAAAGGAGTGTGCAGAGCAATTAGTGGAGCCAGTGAGGGACATAATTTAAGCTTCCTTAGATAAAGGACAGGTTCCTGTTGAATGGAAAAGAGCTAATATCATTCCGATATACAAGAATGGAAACCCTGAGGACCTCTAAACTATAGACCAGTTTCACTTACTAGTATTGTATGCAAGATTTGTGAAAAGCTAATTAGGAAGAGATGGATGAAAATGTTGGAGAGAAAGAAGATAATAATGCCAAAGCAATTTGGATTCAGAGAAGGGACATCTTGTGTTACCAGTCTGCTATGTTACTACAGTAGGGTGATAGATGTACTGCAAGAAAGAGGCGGATGGGTGGACTGCGTCTACTTAGACCTTTCCAAAGCATCTCGATAAGGTACCACATAAGAGATTGTTATCTAAGCTTGAGACGATAGAATGTGTCAGGGGGAGTTTGCTGAAATGGAGGGAGGAGGTATTTAACAGATAGAGAAATGAGGACCAACATTAGAGGAACTTACTCATCATGGCAGAAAGTTGAGAGTGGTGTGCCACAGGGATCTGTGTTGGCACCTCGTATGTTTCCTTATGTACGTGAATGACCTGCCAATAGACATAAACTCCTACATGTCAATGTTTGCAGATGACGTAAAAATTATGAGACAAATAACAAATATAAGTAGTTGTGAGGAGCTGCAAGGGGATTTAGATAAAACATAATTATGAATGGAGCACCAAGTGGAAAATTAAATTTAATATAATTAAATGTCATGTGTTAAATATGGGAAGAAGTGTGAATAGACCAAATTGGGAGTACAGGATGGGAGATAATATAATTAGCAAGGCCGAAAAAGAAAGGGATTTAGGGTTGATTATACAAGATAACTTGTCGCCAGAGAAACATATTAACAAGCTCTTTAGCGGAATGTATGCAATGGCCGGGAATATGAAAGTTGCTCTGAACTGTACTTGGATGAGAACATGTTAGCGAAGATTATAAAAAGTATGATTAGACCAAGATTGGAGTATGTAGCAGTGGTGTGGTCCCCGCATCTAAGAAGCATATTCGCAAGTTAGAAAGAATCCAGAGAGCAGTTACTAGATTGGTTCCAAGTCTCAGAGAACTGCCATATGAAAAGAGGCTAGACAAATTAAATTTACCGAGTCTAAAAGAGAGGAGAGAGAGGGGAGACATGATAATGATGTACAAATGCACCCGAGGGCTGGAAAGGCTGGATAGGGAGGATAGATTAATCATGGATACAGGAATAACTAGAGGCCACAGCTACAAAGTAAAAAGACCTACCTGCAAGAACGATATCAGGAAGTTAGCTTCCCCTATAGATGTATTGACAAATGGAATGGGCTGGAGGAGGAGGTGGTAGGGGCAAGGAACATCCATATTTTCAAGAAAAAATTGGATGAAGTAGACTGAGAGACGGGACAACACGAGCTTAGCTCAACTCCTGTAAACTACACATTCTCCCAACTCCGAAAAGAGTTGAAGTAGGGGAGCTATCCCCCACCAAAGGCGCCTTTCTAGGGCCTTTCCTAGCTGATGCTGAGAGGATTGGGTTCTAGTCATGTGGTGATGGGCTGGTCTATCAGAGTGAGAGCTGAGCGATCTCTGCATAACCATAGCTTACTCTGACTGTTCCTTTTACTTATTTTATCTTCTAGATCTCAAGTGACGGCGTTTTTTCCGTGGATCGACCTCCCAACTGCCAACCTAAAAGTTGGCAGATTGGGAGCCAAAGCATCACATTTTTCCCTTGCCCCTCAACTTTCCCTTCATAATTGCTGAGGGGCACAGGGCCTTGGGTGGGCTTGGTTTCCGGGCGTTTCCGCGCTCTCCAGGGCTCCTGCCTTAGAGTGGCTTCGGTCACCTGGGTTTTGTTAGTGGTAAGCAGGGAGGGTTTTGTGGGGGCGCTCTATGGCCTTGGCCTTGCTCGGGACCTTGGGGCTATTCGGCCAGGCAGCCTGGGGAACAACAACAACAACAACAACAATTAGGTAAATACAATTAGGTAAATACTTGTCAAGTTTTTGGATTTGAGATCGGCACGTATAGTCCGATCCCAGGTCTTCCTCGGTCCACCCCTTGGTGCAACTCCCTCCACAATCACAGACCTGCATCTTTTCACCCAATTGTGTTCATCCATTCTCTCCACATGTCCATACCATCCCAGTCTACTTGTATGCATCTCCTCGCTAATACTCTTTATACCTAAGTGAATTACTTAAGGAGTGCGTGCGGAGTTACATGGAGGGATAGACAGACTAATGAGGAAGTAAGAAGGAGGTGTGGTGTGGAGGTAGATGTGCTGGAAAGTGTGAAAAGGAACAACTTGAGATGGTTCGGCCATATGGAACGTATGGAAAGCGAGAGAATGACTAAGAGGGTGTACGAGAGCGAGGTGGAGGGACAGAGGGGGAGAGGTAGACCGAATATGAGGTGGAAGGATGGAGTGAGGAACTACATGAACGAAGGCGGTGCGGTTGGGGGGGGGGAGGGGCGACGCCTGACTGGGGACAGAGGTGCATGGGGGCGGTTCGTTCGTGGCCACCCCTTCGGGGATCACGGCGTCAGGCAATAGATAGATAGATAGGACCTAAGTGAGGTAAATTATTCTGTGATTACTCTTCACATGACTGAGATGAAATTATTCATATAAAATTATAATGTAAAACTTGCAAAATAAACAAACCAAAACAGGGACGACACAGTATAAAGGCAACAGAACTTCTCAAAATTGCTATGTGGAAACAATGCTTTAGAAATATATTTTTTTTTAAATAAAACAGCACAAAAATCAAATACAGTATTCATGGAACATAAATTTGGATGATACCGATGGAAAGAGTAAAGAAATACTATTAGTGCCCTCCTATAAAACCTATGTCACTGAAAATGTTCTTGAAATTGTCCGTTCAATTACACACGGACAGATTTTTTATTTTGGTATACATTTTCATATATATAATTCTTTTGGTCTAAAACAGACCAAGAGTGAATATTTTCCACCTGACGGCCCTATTACTGTACAGTATACGAGCAGAAAATTACCAATTTAAATTATATATATACAGTATATATATTCCAATATTGATGATAGAATATTTCTGAATGAACCATCAAAAAGTTAAAAAAATACTTGTGATTTCGTATTACAAACGCATATACTGTACAGTAGTTATACTGTATAGTTATTTCGTGAGTTTCCAAAATATCTTGAGTTTGAGTGTGGAAAATCACCATGTGATGCATAGGAAAGTATAGTTAAGGCAATAATTGTGGGTGAAAAACAAGGTGGCGAACATGAGCCTATTTCGGAAGTTAATAATAGCCTAGAGATGGTATTAAAAAGGGTAGATGAATTGGGAGCAGAGAATATGGCAGCGAAGGAGTACGAAGGACGAGTTAAGGAGGTGAAGGAGGCAGCAGCATGGACGGTGGTAGGTGAACAGAAAGTGAAGGCCTTGGAGGATATTGTGAAAGAACAAAAGGAAGAAATGAACAAGACCAAAAAAAGTTTCGAGAATGCAGTCGTGGGTGTCATGAAGAAAAAGGATAGTGTCGTGAGGGAGGCCATGGACAGGGATAGGGGTGTAATTGTGCATGGAGATATAGAGGCACATATGACTGATAATGGAGTGAGAAAAGTGAGGGATGTGGAGAAAGTGAAGGAGGTCATGAAAGGTATGGATGTGGATGGGAAGAGCAGGTGGAGGAAGTCAGTAGGATAGGTAGATATAGAAAAGGGCAGATGAGACCTATAAGAGCACAGTTCAGAACCAGGGCAGTGGCAGAGACAGTGACAAATGTTAGTTGGAGGCTAAACATGAATGAAGAATTGAAACACATAAGAAGAAAGAAGGATCTGAGCATAGAACAAAGAAAAAAATAAAGGAATTGCAGGAAAAAGCTGATGAAGAGAATAGAAGGTTGGGTGAGGAGGATAAGATGTTTTTCTGGAGAGTGAGGGACGGGAAATTGAGGAAGTGGTTTAGACAAATAGAAGAGAGAAGGAGATCAGAGAAGGTGTTGGGCGATGTGGTGGAGGGGGAGAGCAGGGTGGAAGTGTCTTTGGAAGAGACAGGAGACAAAACTGCAGACCCAGTAGTGCAAGGGAAAGAGCAGAGTACGGACAGGAGGAGCGGGATGGTGTAGTTGCCGAGAGAATGGGAGAAAGACTAAAGATTATGTTTAGTAATGTTGATGTGTTTACCCAGGACAAGAAAAGAGAACTGATATGTAGGTTGCAAAATGAAGAGGAATAAACCCGATGTCAAAGCCCTACAGGAAGTAAGACCAAAAAATGCTAGAATAGAAAGGGAACTGGTGGAGTAAGGTTTGGAAGGTTTTGAATTGTATGAAAAGAATGCTATTAGGGCAGCAGAGGTTGGAATAGGATTGTTTATGTAAGAAAAGAGCTAAACGTTAATGAGGTGGATTTGAGAGAGCAGTATTGTGTATTGAAGTATTTATGTATTGAAGTAAAATGTGCAAGAGGGTCAATTTTAATTGCCTCTATATATAGAAGCCCAAACAATAGTAGGGAAGAGGATGATAACCTACTGAAAGTAATGGAGGAAATAGATAATAGAAAGACCAAATATAAAGTTTTGATTGGAGATTCCAATTTGCTAAGGATCAACTGGGCAAATATACTACGTACTCCAGCGGGACAGTGTACCCTGGGAATATAAGTAGAGAAAGTGAGAGATTGTTTCTTAACACAACATATTACAGAGATAACGAGATATAGAGATGGAGCAGGGGAGTGTAATTGATATAGATACTTAGTAAGAGGAGGATGTAGTGGAGGATGTCAATGTGGATAGCCCTATAGGTTGCAGTGGACTATGCTTGTATAAGTTTAGTTGCAATATTAAAACAGAGAGGGATAAAAGAAGCAAACAAATATACATGTATTATTATGTTACCTCCACCAACCGACTTTACTCCTAAACTCAATTAATGAAATCAACAAATACATGTGGCAGTCCAGGGATTCGAACCTAGGATGCTCACACCGAAATTCAGTGCATTTTATCCATTGCGCTACGAAGACAGTATGATAGAGCAGATTATGAGTTGCTGAGACGGTGTTTGGACATTGACTGGAGGGAGTACTTGAACGGTGAAGATGCTGAGGGAATCTGGAGGAAGATTAGAGTCAAACTGGAGAATGCAATATCCAAATGTGTACCAGTAAGAGAATATAAGGATAAAACAAAATTGAGGAAAAGAACGAACCCCAGAATTACCAATGAACAGAAAACTTTGGATATTAATAAGAAGAAAGAAACGTTTGTGGGCAAGACTAAAATTATTAACAAAGAATAATGGGTCTAATATAGAAATTCAAGAAGTGGATTTGGAACGCAGACAAATAAACAATAAAATAAGGTGGGAGACAAGGAAGGAGAGGGAAAGAGAGATTGCAAGAAATGTGAAAGAGAATCCAAAAATATTCTGGAAGTATATTCAAGAAAAGTTGACAAGAAGAGTGGGTATCCCAGAACTGTTAGGAGACTCGGATGACATGACTAGAGCAGAAACTGAAAAGGAGAAGGCAGAGGTGCTAGGGAGATACTTTGGGGAGGTATTCACAGTGGAGTCGGATGAAGAGGTGCCCAGTATTCCCATCAAACAGACACCAGCACTGGAACTGATAAGAGTTCTCCCAGGCTGGAATAAAGAGTACTATAGGAAAGACGAATAGAAGTCCCAGGGACCGGATGGGATACATCCTAGAATTAACAAGGAAGGAGGAGAGATGTTAGCTGAGCCTTTAAAATGTTTATTTGAGGAATCATTTAATACAGGACAAATCCCGACGGACTGGAAAGTGGCAAATATAACCGCTATATATAAGAAGGGATACAGAAATTACCCAGGAAATTATAGACCAGTCAGTTTGACAAGTGTAGTGTGTAAACTAATGGAAACTGTAATCAGAGAAGGAATAATGGAACATATGAAATCAAACCAACTATATAGTGGGAGACAGTTCGGATTCTTGCCGGGGAGGTCGACGGTGCTACAGCTAATGAAGGTGGTAGATGATTGGATGCAAATTCTGGAGGATGGGGATGTTATAGACGTGGTATATTGCGATTTTATGAAGGCCTTCGATAAGGTCCCACATAAAAGCCTATTAGAGAAAGTCAGAAGTTATAGTATAGGAGAGAAATGTGTGAAGTGGATAGAGGCCTTCCTGAAAGATCGAAGACAGAGGGTACTGGTGAATGGAATAGGCTCGGGGTGAAGGGAAGTGTCAAGTGGGGTACCTCAGGGATCTGTGTTGTTGTTGTTGTTGTTGTTGTTGTTCCCTAAGCTGCCTGGTCGAACAGCCCCGAGTCCTTAAGGAAGGCCATGGCCACAGAGCTCTCAAAGAGTGTAAATTGTGTTGTTGGCGTAAGTGGTTGTGTGAAATGCAGTCTTCTATGATGTGTTTAATGGTATGGGGTGCTGTATTACAACCCGGGCAGGTGTCGACAACGGAGTCATCCAGTCTCTTCTGATAGCTCAGAAGAGCTGGATGGTGTCTGCATCTCAGCCTGGCCAGGTGGACTCTGTCCTCGCGAGGAAGGGAGGATCAGAAGGATGGATTTCGGAGGTCGTGCTTGGAGCTGCGTGTTGTCTATGAGTGAGTGGATGGAACGGCGAGTGATATGAGTATGGATGTGCTTCCGGAAGTTGGTTTGGGGTGGGCAGGGAGGGAGAGAAGACAGTATTTGTGTGTGATAGCGTGTGCTGGGTGTTGTTTTGATATTTCTTGGTGTCTGTGGGTGTGTTGCCATGTAGTGTAGTGGGTGGTGTTGATTCGTGGAGGCTGCTGCCAGGAATTGTGTGCCTCTCATGTCTAGATGATCTGTGTTGGGACCACTACTGTTCGTTGTGTTTATCAACGACTTACCTGAAGTTATAACTAATGGAAGTGAGATATATTTGTATGCAGATGACACCAAGCTATATAGAAGAGTGAGGAGTAAGGAAGACTTGGGTTTGCTTCAAGGAGATGTGGAGTGCATGAAGGGATGGTCTGAATATTGGTTAATGCCTTTTCATCCAAAAAAATGCAAGTACATGCGGATTGGGACAAGTAAGACAGACAAGGTAGGATACAGTATGTCTGAAACAATGGAGGAAGTGAGTGCAGAAAAGGACATAGGGGTAGTGATAGACAATAAGTTAAATTTCTCAGAACATTTAGCGGAGAAGATATATAAAGCCAATAAAATTGTAAGACTGATAAGGAGGACATTTGTGTCACTGGATGAAGAAATCTTTAGGAATCTCTATACAGCGTTGGTTAGGCCACATCTGGAATATGCGGCTCGCTGGTGTAGTGACTAGCGTCTTGGACTTCCACCCAGAAGGCCCGGGTTCGCGCCCACGCTCGGTGCATTAAAGATTTTTCACAAGCACTGAGTCGTTACCATCCCTCATGAGCAAGGGGATGGGGTAGTAGTACAGGACCCCAATGGAAATACGCCTAATCGGCCTTATTGGGCTATCCTTAGCTGGTTTAGCATGCGCTAGCTTTAAGAACTATTATTATTATTATTATTAATATGAACCAGGTGTGGGCTCCATATATGGTGAAAGATATAGAAGCAGTGGAGAAAGTGCAGAGTTGAGCTAGCAAGCTGGTACCAACTTTGAAGAACCTGGGCTATGAGCAGAGGTTGAGGACACTGGGACTCCAGACACTGGCATATAGGAGAAAGGGAGGGGATATGATAGAGACTTTTAAGATAGTGTCAGGAAAGTATGATGAGGATGTGTGTGAAGGTATCTTCTTGATGTGGGAGGGAACAAGAACGAGAGGACACCCTACGAAAATTTACAAGGAAAGAACTAGGCTTGAAAAGACAAAGAACTGTTCTTGTGATAGAGTGGTAAATGAGTGGAACGCACTGCCCCAGTATGTAGTCGATTCCGAATCATTAAAGAAGTTTGAAAGTAATCTTGATAAAGCATGGGGAAGACAAGATTTGAAGTTTGATTACAAAGCGAAAGTACAGAATAGTAAAAATGTTGCGTCTGCTGCCGCGACCGCCAACACCGTGAACAACCGCAGCAGTGCAAGTACTGGTACTGAGCTGGATACACAGGCCTAGTTTGCCTTTTTTCCAGAGGATCTAATGTAAGATAGGCTACTGTAAGATTTACCTTTTATTTTGCACAAGTTCTAGCAGTTCATAGGTTAAATAAAAACCCTCCTTGATGGTATTGATTTTTAATCTGGCCCTTGGGCTATAGGCCTACTCGCTTTCATATCAGCTGACTGTATATTTTTTTTCTATGTGGATGAGGTAGACAAAAGGTAAAACTGCCTGTGACGAGTGCCTCACCCAGAGTTGAAAGAGTGACAGGGCCAAATTCAAGGAATGTTTGAGCAAAAATGAATCCTTTAGCAACTGATATCTCGATAAATAACTGAAACATAAGAAATTACCATGTCTCTGCTTCATATTACTGCAAAGTTTCATTATTAACAACAAACATCGCTACAAAAACCTGCATAATAGCGCCGTAATGAAGCTGAAGACAACGCATTTTACTGTCAGCTGGAGAACCTGGAGTGGCGGCGTCTTCGCCATGGGTCCACCTCCCGGGGCTGCTGACCGTGGATGGCTGCCGGCTCTCCCGACCGGGGACAAGATTCCAACCGGTGGGGGACAGTGGGCCGCCGACCAGTGGGAGCTGTCCTGGGAGCCATACCGCCACAATCAATCTCTGCCCCCTCCTTGCCCGATTGCAGCTGTGGCCTTCCTTAGAGATTCGGGGCTGCTCGGCCAGGCAGCCTAGGGAACAAGAACAACTGTCAGCTGGAAAGAAAAAAAAACACTATAGTTGGGAGGTTGTCATCTCCTGGAGTTCTATCCAGGGGCTCAATCCTATCCAGGGGGTCAATCCTGGACAATTTTGCTTTAAGACTGGATTGAATACGAGAAAGTTATAGTTAAATGTACAGTTGCCAACATAAGTTCTGTTCGTCGATGTGATCTAATGAAAGTAAAATTAGTGAGAATTATTTGCGAGTGTGGTTTCTATTAATTATCAGTTGACTAATCAGATGAGTTAACCACTGTATCCGAAACTACACTCGTAATTGTAGCATGCACATTATAATTCCTTGTATAAGATCACAGAGAGGAACAGAACGTATGTGGGCAACTGTACATGAAGTTGCATTATTTTGAAAATTTTATCACTTCCAATATTTATACGATTTTGTGCATTTTAAGGATCTGTAGTAGTCAAAAGGGTTAAGTGAGAAAGTTTGAAGCCTGTTACCAGGTAGTTGCTGGAGGCCTTTTTTAAACTGAATAAAATTGTCTAATAGTAGCCACAATAAAGTTAAAAGGACGGCACTGGTACTGAATGGGTTAAAAAGAAAGGAAATGGTTTCTGGTTTGACAACCTGGTTCGGTACAAACATTTCCTCTGGAGTAATGGCAATAGAAATCCTGTTGTAAGAGAGAATGTGAGCCGTGGTATAGTCAGTAGAGCGTTGGCTGCTGACCAAAGGGTCGGCAGATCGAGCCTTCACTGTCAAAATGTTATTGGTATATGTCAAGCCCGGGCAACTTGACATAGTGATTTGTGACAAATGCTTAACCCTTCTGACCTCCTAAGGACAGTGTCGAGTACCTGGGCGATTTGGCAGAAAAACGTCTAGGCCTAGGCTACCGTATCTTTTTTATTTTAACTGCTAGAAATTTCCCACGCATCTCTAAACGTAGTGCGGTTTCCAATCTGTAGACTGGCGTTGAGTAGAGCTCTGTAAGTCAACTGGTTCAGTTGTGATGACGATTTCCGTGGAGCGAATTTTGCTGCGATGTTGACAATATCGGAGCTTTTCAGACACTAATTTTGTCATACCATACAACAACATTGATCCGACGTCTCCTTCTTGTTTTCGGAGGTGCGGTGACGCAATGACCGGCTTTGTTTACATGCGTCGGACGCACGGCGTTCAGACCACGCTGAATAGGCTTTCAAGCTTACTGCCTGTTATAAGGACACCCGGGGTCCTGCCCAACTTCCGCGGTGTCCTTATAACAGGACAGCCGGGCTGGAAGGGTTAATGTTAATGGCCACCCCTTCTCGGGGACAAAAAATAAATAAAATAAAAAATAACAGAGAACGGCTATTTTCTACCTCGGGTAACATTTAGGCTTTGCGTGTTTTTATTTAATAATATTGTTTTACTAAATCTCCAATGCTGTATTTCCACACACTGTAGTGATTTTCATAAGTTCTTTCGTCTTTATATCGAGCGGTTCCTGTTTTGGTTTGTTTGTTTTACAAGTTTCACATTTTCATTATCAAAGAACAAGGTGATACATTATTTTGTTATCATGTACAGTTTGCCGCACATATTCTATTCCGTTGGGGTCGTGATTTGGCAGGGCTGCACCCACCTCCTCAACCTCCCTCCCTCACTCCTCCTCCTACCAATAGGAGGTGGAGGGAGGGAGGGAGGGGGGTTGGGGAAGTGGGTGAAGCGCTGCCAAATCACGACCCCAACGTAATAGAATATGTGCGGCAAACTGTACAGTAGTATTTAAACCCAAAGCCAAAACTACTTTTCCTGTACCAGTATTGAAGAATGTTTGTTATAAGTATGGATTATATGTGCAATTAGTTTACTTGGTAAACAGATTAACTTGCTCATGTAGTCATGTACACCAGATGTGGTGGTTTTGTCTTCTTTTATTTCAAAGTTTCATTTCATTAAAGCGCCGTTTCCACAGAGCGATTTTGATCAGTTCTTTTGCCTTTATATTGTGTCGTCCCAATTTTGGTTTGTTTATTTTGTAAGTTTTACAATATTAAGGGAGCCTAGACGGTATTGTGCAGCATAATTTACTGGTTCGGGCTCAATGATTTAACGAGGGGGTTTAGTTTGCTCTCTAAACCTCTATCAACTTTAAAAAAAAACACTCACAAGACCCTTCCTTCGATATAAATTTGTACATTTTTCGGTAGAAAAATGTCCCGGCCGAGGGCCGATTCCTCTTCAAATACAGGCTCGCTATCGCTAGCCAGGAAAACAATTAACCTAAATGGCACGAACATTCTTAACCCTTGTCTAGCGGGGTGTTTTGGGCTCATTTGGGCATATTCAGGCCCTCCTGAATGATCAATCAAGTATCTGCATGAAAAGAAATGTATTCAGCAAAAAACTAGGCGCTAAAAGCTTGAAAATGAGACCAGAACGAGCTACGTAGCACTCGTGGTTCTCTTGCAGTGGTGCCACGAACATGGGAGTTTAGCGTATAGCGGTATATTTTTCCCAGCTATGCTCACTACTGGCTACACTGCCGGCCTCTCGAGAACGCAGGGAACATGAGTTAATGGGCGGCGGTAAGCCCTGGGAGTTGGCTGTCTGGCCCGCTGCGCTCCCGGCCATTTGCACTCGATTTTAACCCTTTAAAAGCCTTAATAATGCTCCTAACTTGCTGCAAATTGGTGCACAACTTAAGTCGAGCGCCGCCAATAAGGGGTTAATATTAGCAAAGAAATGGAGGCAAAAGGTCTGAAAATGCCAAACTAATGGGGCGAATGTCTTGAAATCTCATAACTAATAGGGCTAAACATTAGGGAGGAGGAGGACTCGAAAAACCAACTGCCTCCCCTTAATTATAGGAGTGTAATGGGAGGCTAATGACACCAGTGGCACCAAAATCTGTGTTATTGTATTCATAATAGTTTTACTAAATCTTCAATGCCTTGTTTCCACATAGTGATTTTGTCTTTATATTCTGCGGTTCTTGTTATATTGTTTGTTTTGCAACTTTCTATCTATCTATTTACTCAGGCCCAGTCCCCATTTTTATATTTTTTTATCTTTAACTAAGGGTGGCCGACTCGAGACAGAGCCCCATTTGAGACTATTGTTTTCATTCATTGTGAAAGTAATAATGGCTTCTAAATGTAGAATATTTCTAATGTAGCATAATAAACTACTGTACACCAAACAATGACATACCGGAAATACAGTACTGTACTGCATTAGTAATATAATTGTAAAATTTGCAAAACTAACAAAATAAAACTGGGACGACACAAGATTTAGTAACTTAAATTGTAAAACTTGCAAAATAAACAAACTAAAACTGGGACGACACAAGATAAACGCAAAACAACTTTAACATTATAATTTATTCTCTATTACTATAGGTTCTGTTACTATAGACATGCGAGCCTGGGAACACTAAACCCCCAATGTGATAGGACCAGATCACCACTCTCGTTACTCTCTTAGTACCGGTATAGGCACTCTTCACTTAACCCTTACAAGATACTGTATGATGATGCATATATTTTCTGTTAAAGTAGAGGATGTCAGCAGAATGGAACGTAATGAGATGAAAATGGTGAGATGGATGTGTGGGGCAGGCTGCAGGATAGAATAACAAATGATGAGTTAAGGAGACGTTTAGGTATAAAGAGTATTAGCGAGGTGATGCGTACAAGTAGACTGGGATGGTATGGACATGTGGAGAGAATGGATGAACAAAATTGGGTGAAAAAATGCAGGTCTGTGATTGTGGAGGGAGCTGCACCAAGGGGTGGACCGAGGAAGACCTGTGATCGGACTATACGTGCCGATCTCAAATCCAAAAACTTGACAAGTGAAGCAGCCCTTAATAGGGTTGTCTGGAACGCCGCCATTAGGACAAGAGACTGAAACTGCACGTATGTGTGGAGCACTCAGTCTTAACATTTTATGTATGTATGTATGTATTAGACAATTTTATTCAGATTAAGAAGGGTATGCGGAAGTCGGAGGGTTGAGCTAGTCTTTACCCGTATATTTCCCATAGATCCTTCTTAAATTGTATAAAATTGTCTAACGATAGCCTCGATAAACTGTCAAAATGCGTTGTAATTTTCAAAGGGTTAAAGTCGCCTCATTTAAAAACAAAATCAATATTTCACTGTTCATCAACTATGGTAAAAAACTTACTGCAAGTGTTTATGCTTAATGTTAAGTTGTAAATCAGACAAAAATATTCCAAAATTGAAAGAATATTGACAAGAATAATTGCTTCACTCCAATTACTTTCATTTACAATTGATTATAATGTAAAACTTGCAAAATAAACAAACCAAATCTTATACGAACACAGTTAAAACGACAAAACAACTAATCAAAATCGCTATGTGGTAACAACGCTTAAGTAAAATAATAATTTATAAATAAAAGAACACAATCCACCACATAGGGTGTACATTACTGTTTGAGCAAGTTAATCTGTTTATATAACTTGCAATCTACCAATCTACCAAGATTGGAAGCCAAAGCATCACATTTTTCCTTTGCCCCTCTACTTTCTCTTCATAATTGCTGAGGGGCACAGGGCCCTGGGTGGGGCTTTGGTTTCCCGGGCGTTTCCGCACCCTCCTCAGCTCCCCGCCATGGAGTGACTTCGGTCACCCAGGCTTTATTGTGCTCGGCATGGAGGGTTCTGTGGGGGCGCACGGTTATGTGGCCTTGCTCAGGGCCCTGGGGCTGTTCGGCCAGGCAGCTTGGGGAACAACAACAACTTGCAAAATAAACACTCCTGACCATGAGGGCTCCCACCCCACCTTAAAGGGAAGGTGTATACCTTGTGTGTTAGGAGCGCGATGACCTATGCCTCGGAGATGTGGCCGGTTTAAGCGGAGGATGTCAATAGAATGGAACGGAATGAGAAGAGAATGGTGAGAATGTGTGGGGTTAATCTTAGGGACAGGGTATCGAGCGAGGAATTGAGAAGGCGTCTGGGCATTAGGAGTATCAGTGAAGTGATGCGCACGAGCCGACTTGGTTGGTTTGGACATGTAGAGAGAATGGATGCTCAGAACTGGGTGAAGAAATGCCGGACTGTGAACTTGGGGGGAGCTGCGCGTAGGGGTGGACCTAGAATGACGTGGGCTCGGGTACTCCGGTCCGATCTCAAAATAAACAATCTAAAAATAAAGAATTTGACAACAGAGGCGGCCCTTGACAGGGCCGCCTGGAAAGCTGCCATTTAGGACGTGAGACTGTAACCACAGTCTTTGTGGACAAACGGTCTTTAAACTTGTATGTATGTATGTAACCAAACCAAACAGGAATGCCACAATATAAAGACAAAAGAATCTATCAAAATCACTGTGGAAATAACAATTTTGCAATATAAAATTTTGAAATAACAGAACGAAAAACCAGGAATGGAAAAAATACAACTTGAAGTGAGGAATTACTGTACCGGAACTTAAATCAATATGGAATCTCACCTCAATACTGGTAGTACCATAATATAAGACTTTCTAGTTAGGGTATATAAGTACCTGTACAGTCACGTTAATACAGTAAGTCATGTCACAGCTATCATTAAGTTTGGCTTGCTCTGTGCTGTATTAATGTCTGTCAGATGTTGAATAGGGTGGGTAAGTGTAGGAACACGTTTGTATATTTCACTCGATATGAATAGACGAAGCTTAGATATTGCCGATACCAATTATTGATCAAAACATACTTGGTGCCGAGACATCACTTATTAGCGCGACTGTAGGGTGTCAAACGAGAGGCCTATTCCCTTGTATTTAGTCACCATAACAATATATACACAGTTAAATGTATGCTTTGAAGTTTATATTATGTCTTTAGGTGTGATAAAATGGCAAAAAGCAATCCAAATTCATGTACATTTTCTTGTATTTTTTCTTCTAATAATTCAGTCTTAACACCAGATTGCAGGAACTGCATAATAAATTGTAGGATTGTGCATAATTCTTTAACTGTCTTGATAGCATAATGCATAAATGTGCAGAATTTTGGTGTGAGTATCCTAGGTTCGAGTCCTTGGAGTGCCACATGCATTTGTTGATTTCATTAATTGAGTTTAGAAGTAAAGTTGGTTGGTGAAAAAATATGACTTACAAGTGAGGACCTTAGTAATGCAATGTTCTAAACGCCACCTCGACCGTGACATTTTTTTTTTACAGAAAAATTTATAAATTTATCTAAAAGGGGGTATTTTTTGAAGCTTGATGAAGGTATAATAATGTATGTCTATTCCTTCATCAAGCATAATAATATACCCCCAAAACCCCGCTTCAAGATAAATTTGTAAATTTTTCGGTAAAAAAAAATGTCTAGGTCGAGGTGGCGTTTAGGACATTGCATTACATGTACTGCACTGTACTAAGGTCCTGAAGTACAGTATACAAGTATGTTCTTTTATATATATTATTATACTAAAGCGTTGTTTCCACATAGCAATTTTGATGAGTTCTTTGGTGTATTTACTGTACTGTGTTCGTCTAAGTTTTGGTTTGTTTATTTTGCAAGTTTTACATTACTGTATACATTATTGCGGTCATTATTTTGCAAGTTTTATATTACTGTATACATTATTGCGGTCATTATTTTGCAAGTTTTACATTACTGTATACATTATTGCGGTCATTATTTTGCAAGTTTTACATTACTGTATACATTATTGCGGTCATTTCGCCAATCTAATACATTCGCTACCCGCGCGACCCCACTGTAATACATTGTCAAATCTTTCACCTAATGAGCTTCACCATTTACAAATTTATGACAGCTTTGAGTATTAGAGCACTGGATATATACCTCAGTGTACTAGCCTACATACATACTAATCATAAAATGAACAAAGTAAATGTATTCTGCCTATCTGCCAATTTTATAAAAAAATGGGAAGGCTATATGGTATTCAAGAAGGAGATACTGTACTGTACTGTACTGTACTGTACTGTACTGTACTTTTTACGTGTTTACTTTCTAGAAATATTTTCTATACTGAATATATCAGCCATAATGGAAGCAATAAAGGCATCTTATTGTAAGACATATCACATTTTAAATAAATAAAACTACTGTATAAACTTACCATACATGCTGGTCCTCACATTGAGTGTAACTCTTGAAGTGTGTTAGGCAATCAGTACCGGTAATCTCCTTCATACAGTCCTTGTCCCTGCCAAGTCAATCTTCACCAATTCCAGAATCAGGGACCACTTTATCTTTTATCTTCTATTTTGCGTTCTCAAACCTGTATAGGAGATTAAGGATGTGTTAAATTTATGGCTTAAGTTTGGCTTAGTGTTAATTTTTTCTAGTATAGTCCTTGCATTAGAAGTATAATGGTGTATGCTAGCGAAACCTGGCCAGTCAATATGGACGATATAAATATGATGAAACAAAATTAAATGAGAATGGAAAGATGAAAAATGTGGGTCTGCTATGAAAGCCAAAAACCCAAATGTACAACTCAGAGGGTGCTTAAGCTTTGAGAGTATTAGTGAGGATATGCATAAGATCAGGCTTAGTTGGTATGGAAATGTGGAAAGGATGGATGAGAATAATTGGGTTAAGAAAAAGTCTATGAATGTGGAGGGAGTTGCAAGGAGAGGTAGACCAAGAAAGACGTGGGATCAGGTGATACAAACTGATCTCGCAGCCAAATGACTGACTAAGAGGGATGCCAAAGACCGGGCTTCCTGGAATGCTGCTATAAGGTGAACAAAAGGTATCGTGGAATACGATAGTTAGTGCAATAATTGGGTCATCGAGCGTGTGGCCCCAAAAATGTCATCTAATGCCCTGGAAAAATCAAGAAACACAATTGCCTACCAATTATGGTTTGGCGTTGGACAGGTTGCGTGCTCTACAACACAAAATGATGCATGACCAAGTATTTATAACAAACTGTACAGGTACTTGGAAATAGGATTAAATTATAACATTAATATCAACGAACCAGCCAAAAAGAGGAAAATCAATTATCTTGCACGGGCTTTAGTATGGTTAGTAGAGCACTCGCCTACAAACAGTGAGGTTGATGGTTGAAGAGTCTCGGGCCAGCCAGTGTGTTATTGGCAGATGTCAGTGCTGTTGGTGGACGGTGCGGTCTAGCAATCTGTGGCAACTATTCACTGAAGTCCCTAATCATCAGGGCATCCACCCTAGCCCATCTCTTGAGCAAAGAGTTTATGGTAGTAAAAACCAAATCATTATCATCATCACCGGGTAACGAAGGATAGCGCAACAACTCAGATCCGAAGGGTATTTGATTGCTCGACTCGCGCGGGTCATGGTCCTAGCATAAATTATTGCCTTCTAAAAGGTCCATTTTTAGCATCGGATTTGTCTTAACTGTTACCGAGGATCCGGTTGTTGTTGTTGTCATCGTTCCCTAGGCCTGCCCCTAGGCTGCCTGGCCGAACAGCCCCGACGAGGATCCAGTTAAGCCACTACGCGTTCACCAGTGATATACAAAAGGCATTTCCAATGGTCAAATTGCATGAAGAGGACCAGAATGTTACGTGCTTCCTTTAGTTGAAAACTGTTAATGATCCTCCTGTTAATGATCCTCAGAGTCCGATAATCGGGTAGTATTGTTTATGTGACCTAATTCACTTTAATAAAATACTTGCTGCCATTTAATTGTTACAAATATACTGACCTACTCACGTGTAGATCCTTATCTTTCTATCATCTATATACTCAGATACATACTAGCACCCCATTTTTTTTTTCTAGGTCGCCCCAAAGAAAAAACCAGAGACCAGGGATCACTAAGGGCACTCCAGCACTCCCCCGGCCCCATGACCTCCCAGGGAAGTTCCGGTCTCAGCAGGTAGACATGCAGCAGACATGACAAAGTTCGCTCGTACTTCCGGAGCGCTTGAAATGCGTTAAACGACAATAACATTGTGGCGCTGTTCATATATACCGTATAAACTGCAACCGTGGAAATGGTAGCAGCAAAAGCCTGTGATAATTTGTCACTGTGCCACTTGCAAGATCGTAAATTTTCTGGAAGAGGAAGGTCTTGAGCTGCCTTTTAAATTATTTAACCCAGGGACTGTGATGGTCCTTCAGGAAGCACGGTATTTAAACATGTGTAAAAACAACCCTTCAGATAATGTGACAGTGATGGGAAATGTCTCAAAACTGGGTGACACATAGAAAGTAGTGGCATCTCTCCATATCACATCCTCCACCTCCCCTCCTTTATACTCCACCTTCCTCCCTCAACTTGATCTTTTATTTTGCACAGGTTCTAGCAGTTCATGGGGTAACTGAATTAAACTGTCTCAACGATAACGGCAATTGATTATACAACCTCGGAGCAACGCAAGAAAAGTACCGACCAGAAAAAGAAGACTGCTGTATGGCTACCGATTCCTCGCCCGAGTGTACCCATTTAAAATCTGTGCGGATGATGAATTTGATGCAGCTTGATGATGCAGTTTTTATCGCGGAGCTACCCAAACTCTTGCCGTCTACCAATGGCACAGTGTGGGATCAAACTGCACACCCTTTGTTTAGCAGTCAGACATGCTACAGTATTGGTTTACTAATGTACGGTCATTCTTTTGCTCTTTTCCTTCCTCCCTCCCTTTCTTCCATCACCCTTTCACCTTTCCTCCTTCTTGCTTCCCTCCTTTTCCTCCTCCTTACCTCCCTTCCATCCTATCCCACATATCCCCCGTTCAAAGGAGACTGAAAAAAAAAAGTAAAATGGTACAAAAAATTACTCGCTTGCAAAATAGAAGCTCCTGAGATCTCATGTGCAGTTTCTGAATCCTCTGTCTCGAGTCGGCCACCCCCAGCTATGGGGTATGTGCAGGAGCATACTGTATACATACATCAGCTGCCTCATGGATCTGAAAAAATGACACAGTTAGGCTCACCAATTGTCCACTTGCGAGTTTCAGGCTATAAGGAAGTTGGAGATGTGATCATCGATATTTAAGAGAAATGCAATAATAATGTGGGTTTCTGATGGATAAAATTATGATCAATTTGGTTTTATGTATTTATATATTGTGTTATGACCGTATTTTAGCTGATAATTCTGCTAAATATTGATGGCCACAGCTCCAACTTCCTTAAAGACCAAAACTCGCAATTGGTCAATTGCTTACATACAGTGGTTAACAGGGTTGTGGAGTCAGTGATTTTTTTTTTACCCAGACTGATGCAGGTTTTTAACACCGTGCACTCCTTGATTGACAGAGCTAGGGCATGTCCTCCTTACAGGGATTTACTTTGACATATGCCACTAACTCGCTAGACCGAGCTGCCAAAACTCTTGCCATCTACCAATGGCATTAAAATGTAAAACTTGCAAACTAAACATACCAAAACTGGGACGATACAAGATAAAGGTAAAATCGCTATGTGGAAATAACGCTTACTAAAATAAAAGAACACAATCCACCACATAGGGTGTACATTACTACATGAGCAAGTTAATCTGTTTCCCAAGCATGGCGTAGGATCGAACTGCAAACCCTTCGATCAGCTGTCAGATGCGCTAACAACTATGCCACAGCCTATGACTCCAGAAACTTTACAAGTACAGTATATTGACTCTGACACACCCAAATACAGCCAACTCCACAACCCTGCTGGGTAGGCTCATACACCAGAACCTCATTTACCCATAAATTATAACAAGTCAGCTTTTTCTTTTCTTTTTTAGAAGTTTAACCAGACCACGGAGCTCCCCAAAAGAGCTCCCAAAGTTGTTGTTGTTGTTGTTGTTGTTCCCTAAGCTGCCTGGCCGAACAGCCCCGAGTCCCTGAGAAAGGCCATGGCCACGATCGGGCTTTCCCACAGAGCTCTCATTGAGTGTAGATTGTGTTGTTGGCGTAAGTGGTTGTGTGAAATGCAGTCTTCTATGATGTGTTTAATGGTATGGGGTGCTGTGTTACATCCCGGGCAGGCGTCGACAACGGAGTCATCCAGTCTCTTCTGATAGCTCAGGAGAGCTGGATGGTGTCTGCATCTCAGCCTGGCCAGGTGGACTCTGTCCTCGCGAGGAAGGGAGGATTCGGAAGGATGGATTTCGGGAGGTCGTGCATGCAGCTGTGTGTTGTCTGTGAGTGAGTGGATGGATCGGTGAGAGATATGAGTATGGATGTGCTTCTGGATGTTGGTTCGGGGTGGGCAGGGAGGGAGAGAGGACAATAATTGTGTGTGATACCGTGTGCTGGGTGTTGTTTTGATATTTCTTGGTGTCTGTGGGTGTGTTGCCATGTAGTTTAGTGGGTGGTCTTGGTTCGTGGAGGCTGCTGCCAGGAATTGAGTGCCTCTCATGTCCAGATGGTCTTTGACTTTGAGGATTTTGGTTTCTTGATGTAGGTGATCTGTGGGTGCAGTAGCTGTGCAGCCTGTAATGATCTTCAGGGCTTTGTTTTGAATAGTCTGTAAGGTCTTATGATGTGTTTCAGCTAGGTTAGAAGCCCAGGCTGGGCTTGCGTATTCCATCACTGATCTTATGTATTGTTTATATACTGTGGTGGTAGTTTCTTTGTTGTGTCCAAATTTTGTGTGAGCAAGTGACCTGAGGGCGTTAAGTCTGGGTGTCAGTTTCTTTTTAATGTTTGTGGTGTGCTGTTTGAATGTCATATGAGTATCATATGTTACTCCTAGGATTTTGGGTGTGTGTGTATGTGTTAGGGGTGTGTTGTTTATGGTGAGTTGAGGGATGTATTCGTGTTCTCCTGTCCAACTTGTGAGCAGGGTTGCGGTGGATTTGGCTGGGGCTAGATTAAGTCTGTTTGTAGTGCACCAGCCATGTAGTGTGTTGAGATAGGGTTGAAGGAGATCTGTTGCTCTTTTTGGGTCATGGTGTGTGCATGTGAGTGTTATGTCATCTGCATAGGAGGCTAAGTTTATTTGGGGCGTATTGGGTGTAGTTATATCGTGCATGTACAGATTGAAGAGTGCGGGCGATAGGACGGATCCTTGTGGGACTCCGTTTGGAAAGTTTCTGATTTTAGATGACTGACCGGCAAAAGATACGTGTGCACATCTGCCTGCTAGGAAGTTGGCCAGCCACCGTTTTGTGTTGTTGTGCATGTTTGTGTTGTAGATTTTGTTTGTTAGGTTGTGGCGGGGGATGGCATCGAAGGCTTTACTAATGTCGAGTGTGGCTAATAGTGATCTGTGTGGTGGTCTAGCTGAATTGATGCCGTCGAAAGCTCTTTGTGTAAGGTCTGTGAGAAGAGTGTTTGTGGAGTGCAGTGGCCTAAAGCCATGTTGTGTTGGAGCTAGGGGTAGGTCAGGTGTAATTAGTTGTAATACTAGGCGTTCCATGACTTTGGAGGGGAGCAAAGGAGTGTGATGGGGCGGTGCGAGGAGGGTAGCGTGGGGTCTTTGTTGGGTTTGGGGAAAGTGATGATGATACCATGCTTCCAAATGTCTGGTATTGTGTTGTGTGAATAGCTGTAGTTTGATATGTTAGTGAGTGCTTGTATGCCTTGTGGTCCCAGGTGTCTGAGGTGTATGTTGCTTATGTTGTCTAGGCCACAGGCGGGTGAGTGCTTGAGATTGTTGATGATATGCTTTGTCTGGTGATTGGTGAAGGGTGTATAGTCAGGGTCTGTGGGGAATTGTCTCTTACGTCGGATGACACGTCGGTCGTCTTTGTGAGGTTTTAGGTGGCTGACATGTGAAAAGTGATTGATGAGAGTGTTTGCTTGTTGTTTACATGAAGGAGTAGAGTCTGTTGTTGTGATTGCAGCATGTGATTGTGTTGTGTTGCTGTTGGAAAGTGTGATGCTGTTTAGTGTTTTGTATAGTTTTTTGGGGTTTGTTTTGTGATCAAGTGTTTGTAGGAAGTTATTCCAATTTAGTTTTTGTTGTTCTTGTATTTTGTTGTTAGTTTGGGTGTTGAGTGCTTGAATTTGTTGTGTGATGTCTTGTGTGTGGGGTGCTGGGGAGTGTTTCAGTATGTCGCGTTGTCTGATGAGGTTTTGAATTTCTGGTGTGAAGTTGGGGTTGTGTCTTTTTCTGTTACCTCTTGGAATGTGTTTCTTGTCAGCGTTTTGGATAGTTTTATTGAGTATGTGTACAGCATTGTTGATGTTAGTGATGGGTGTACTGTTTAGAGTTGTGAAGTGTTGTTCTGTCTCATTTGTGAATGCTTCCCAGTTAGCTCTTTTATAGTTGGTGTATGTGGGAAGAGTTGGATAGTTCAGTGGATTTATAATTGACGAAAGAGATTATCAATAGACTAATTAACAAAACCCAAAATAAATGACGAACCTGAATGTTGACTGGGTTTTTGCTGTCTGGGCCTCCCTTGAAGTCAGTGATTAACAACATACCATACCATAATAATGAAATCAGAGCAATAGAGTGATTTAATAATAATAATAATAATACTGTAATAGTCTGGTTAGTTATATAGCGCCCGTATCTCCTCCTTCGAGTATTCTCAAGCGCTTGACACTTCTTTAATCAACCAGAGACCATTACCCATCTCCCTTGCTCATGGGGAGACAGTAACTGCCGGCTATGTCTCAGAAAAACTTTTCAATCTGAGCGGGGATTGAACGCCAGACTGCAAGATTGGGAAGCAGTGACGCTATCGACTGAGCCAGCCGGACAGCTGGATTTACAAGATAACAAATATTCAAGTCCTTGTTTGTCAAAGCATTTTTCACACCATCCCTCCATTTACTTAGTAAGTCTTCCTCTCCTTTTCACTCCCTCCACCTCTACCTTGTAGATCTTTGTTTTCTCTCTGCATTAATCCCTTCTACATACCCAAAATGTATAAGATACAGTGTAAATTTAATCAAATGTTTATCAACAGATTGATTAGAAAGATACTTCTATAATAGCCCCACCTGAATGCTGACAGGGTTCTTGCTGCCCGGGTCGCCCTTAAGATCGGTGTGCAGGGTGCCGGAGGATGCGTCAATCTTCTCTGCCATCTCCGCCACCAGTTGATTGATCTCAAACTGACTGGAAGGCTTAAGGTTGAGGTACTGCTTGTTGGTGCGGGCGGGGTCCAGCGGGCGGGAGCGGACGTAGGCCACATAGTGGCCAGAGTTGAGGCGGCCAGAGTGTTCCACCACCCCGTACAGCCCGTACAACACTTGCGTCTGACCTCGAGACATGTTACCCAGACCCTGAGTGAAGATGGTACAGTACATAGTTAGTAAATTAAATATTGGCTTATGTACTGAGATGCATTTATACTCAACCTCTTCCATTATAATTTCCAATATTGATTACAAATTCCAATACAATACTGTAGCAGATCTACAGTATATCAAATACACAAAGATTTCATTAATAATACAAATACAATAGGGAAATCACAAACTGATATTATCAAAAGTGAATAGCTATAATAAAACAAAGTAGAACAATTGCACAATATGAAGATGTAATAACAAATATAAATAAAGAGTACTCTTTTAACAAGAACAATGAAAATTTAAACAAATACAGTATATATAAAAAACAATAAATAATAAAACAGAAGTAGATAAACAATCAATAAATACAGACAAACAGTAAGCAGACATTGTATGAGAAACTTCATGTTGAAAATGCTTGATTAAAATTATTGATATCAATTTTAAGAATACCTGTAGTCACAATAATTGACCTTGACCCTTCCTGCCCGGGCAGCATTATAAAAGGACGCATCTTGCGAAGGCCCGGAGCCCGGGCGTCCTTTTAAAATCTGTATGCTTGAAAGCGTCCTTAAGCGTGCTTTGAAAGCCGCGCAGCGAAACGTTTGTAAACAAAGCCGATCAGAGCACCGCCAAGCCTCAAGAAGAAGAAGTCCGACCTTGTCCGCCATTGCCAGTTAGAGCGAAAATTAGTCTTCCAAAGTGTCCGATATGGCTAAATCCGTGGCAAAAATGTATCCACGGAAATTGTCATCACACCTGAACCAGTTGACCTAGAGAGCTCTACTCAACGCCAGTCTACAGAAACAAATAAGGGCTACATTTTTATATTTGTGTGAATTCTCTAGCTATTAAATTAACAAAAATAGGCCTATGTTTACATACAATGTTTTTTAACCAGATCACCCGGATAGGACTATCGACATCTATAAATGCTGCCCGGGCAAGGAGGGTTAACCCAGTGAGCACCAGCGTCGACTCATGTCCGACGGCATTATTATAGGTTTGACTCCTGTAAGGAGATAAAGAAAACCTAATATTTAGTAGTGGCCCCGTAATCATTGACGAACATGCCTATTACATAAGGCATCCTCTTCAAACACTAATCCGCCGTAGTTTGAATCTACCACGCAGAGCATTTAAAATCTGAGGAGCCTTCATCATGAGCGCACGCGACCTCACTCATGGCTTCAGTCATTATGAATTGGGTTCTCACTACGAAAAAACTTCGTAAAAAATAAAAACAAAAAGAAAATAAGAATAACTATCCAATAAGCTTTCCATCATATCGTAGATGTACTTGTGTGGATCTTTGACCAGACGCTGATTCAGGCGTCATTCTTCCTTCACTGACATATCAAGTAAACCAAAATCCTTAATACATCAACGAATGGGAAGGGGATGGTCGGGAGGGCCCCAGTCGTCAATGATTACGGGGCCACTACTAAATATTAGGTTTTCTTTATCTCCTTACAGGAGTCAAACCTATAATTTATTAGTGGCCCCTCCATCATTGACGAACATGCCTGATTTCTAAGACTGGAGGGGGACATTCGTAATCATATCATAACTCTAGAAAAGCAGATAATCAAACAACCACATAGTATTCTTACTTTTGTAAAAAAAGAGATATTCGGGTGCATAAACTTTATACAGCCTAAATCTTCAAAAAGGGGTACAAGCAGGAGCGTGCTTCAAAGAAGCCTGCTTGAAAAAGGGTTAACTCTGAGACTCTGTGCACAGATCTGCTAGTTAAGAAGGCACCCCACTTAAAGTAAGTGGTGAAAACTAAAAACTTATAAGTTTACATGTGCACATATAAACCCCATTAACTAGTGGATATATTCCTAAAAATATAACCAAACATAAATGAATTCTTGTACATTCGTAGAAGTACTGAACTCGTGTACTTATGCAGAAGTAATTACTGCAAAAGTAAAAGTCGTAGTTGCCACTACCGAGATTTCTCAAAAATATATTGCTTCACAGCCAAAGCTACTTACAACAAGAATTGTCGTAACACTACTATTGGCCTTTAGCACAATTTCCTGCAATGAATACTACAGAGAAATTTTATAATACAATGCCTACAACCAGTATCACAGCTCATATGTTACGAACACATACTCCGGAGGGGTCTAGGGTGTCCTATGTCACACTGACTGCACCCCCCCCCCCCTTTTTCTTGAAATTAAACAAAACGTGACTAAATGGGCCACCTAGACCCTCTGCCGTAAAGCTATACATGGCAAGGAAGATTTGTCCAGAGCTACTGAAAGGTATCGAGGCAAAAACTCCTGATTAGAGGCCCACAACTGTGTGGACGTAATAACTTCCACCGAAAGATTATTAACCTCTGAAGTGCGCATGGGGGTAATTGGAAACGTCCCCCTGTGCTGACGTATTTGAGGTGTTTCCGCCACTAAAATATTCATTGTGCCATTAATAGCATTAATACTTATCCATATGCGCCTATTATGGGTTGATTATAAAGGTATTAACCTGAAACAACAATAAAACGAGTGAAAACAGCGTTTGGATGGTCAAAATCGGAGATATAGCCCGCGAGTTGTATAATGTATGGGTGAGGCAATCTGCTTTCCCGCCAATTTCCCCCAAGGCCACTGAGACACAGTCGATCGATACTCTCTCTCTCTCTCTTGCACTCGCTTGCTATCAGTGATGACCACACCCTCCAATCGGATTTCTAATGTTAGCACGAAAATATACCTCAGAATAAGGGAATAACAGGAAAATAGGTGATAACTGAAGGAGAGGAGGAAAGTGGGGAAGGAGGGGAGGTAGAGGACTGAGATTTTGCATGGCCCAGGGGCCAAAAAAAAAATAAAAAATAAAAAAATAAAAATATAAAAAAAAAATTTTTTTTCGATGTCAAAAGTTGATTTTTATTTTCTCTGACTCTTAAGAGTCTCCCCGCAGTGCGCCGGGGGAACTCTTAAGAGTCTCCCCGCAGCTCCCGGGTTAAGGAAACGTAAAGAGGCTGTCCACTTGCGTAAATCGTGGGTCTTACCCACAACGCCGGGATGCTTCTCTTTAAAGTCCTCGACCAAGAGAGAAGCCAGTGTACGCTCCATCAATCTTTCACCCGGACTTGCGACCCATAAAGCACCCTGGTGATTTAGAGGTGCCACTCTTAAATATTTGGTTAGAGCTTGCACTGGGCAAAAAAGATGGTGCACCTTTCCCCTGTTTAACGCCGGCACCGTGAACTCTGAAAACACGTGTTCACTGTGCTCAATCTCGGCTATGAATCCTGGGGAAGGTGCAATGTGAATACACTCATGAAGCCTATCAAACCTGAGGCAATTAGGTGCGTTGCTCATCGCCGCCAGCTCAGATACTCTGTTCCCGGTAGCCAAAGCCATAAGGAATACTGCCCTTTTGTAAAATCTGCAGTCTTTGGTACATACGGGAACGAGAATAACGACGATGCTTTGTCCAGAGACCATGTAGGCCTGAGCTGACGGGGAGGTGGGCGGAGTTTAAAACCTGCTCACATAAATCACTTTTAGATAAATGTTTCTGCATGAACAGATAAATTAAATAATAAACAACCAACGCCACCGAGGGCACAGTTTGTTTTGTTCTAAGAATCCGAGACGTAAAAGCTTTCCAATGCGATTGAAACTGTCGCTTTGTAGACTGGGTACTGTATATTGATTCGTGAATATCTTGGTCACGTCGCTACCATAAGGTGCTAGCCACTTGGCCTCCTGAATGTCCAAAATGAACAAGTCCGCGAGGTTTCTAGGTTGCCAATTGTGTTCTAAGTGGAACAACCCGACCAGGAGGGACACTGGGTGCGGGCACCACGTGTTCAAATGCTGGTACCACACTGCGCCGGCCACAGGGGCGCGATTAGCGAGACTACGCCTCGCTAATTCTGTAGTTTGTTGACTACGTGGCACATTAGAGACGCGTCTGGCGGCGGAAAAGAGATAAATGGAACTCAACCTGTTCTCGTCCGTCATCAGAGCGTCAGGTCCGCCCGCCGGCGTTATCGTCCGGCGGGTGAGGTACGACTGTGAGTATCGCCATACACCTTGGCTGTGGCTGTCCCTCGCTTGCGAGCTCGGTATACTCCCTGAACGGGAGCCCTCGTCCGAGTCCCGTAAAGGTTTATGATAATTAAAAGCTCCCATAGCTCATTAACACATTGAAAGCAGAGCTGGTGAGCAAAATCATAAAGTATACTAATTAATTTAATTTATATCTAATTGTATTAAAATAAATTACTATAAATAAACACAATATTATCATAATATAATCATAGAAAATATATATGTTTATTATGATTCAGCTATTAAATTATTTCATTAACAAATAAAAATAAGATAGGGCTACCTGAGCTTAACGGCGTTGAACATACAGCAATGAGAGGTTCAAGTGCCGACACGACAGAGACTGGGGGAAAACTACCCCGCCCCCGGGTACCACCTGGTCACCTGGTGCAACACCGGTAATCCGCCCTGGAAAGAGAATTTTCCGGGGATTAATGCTCATAGGGTTACACCCAAAAAACGGTACAAAATATGTGCCTCAAAACCGCCGGTCAACGAACCGTAGCACTCCACCACTACTTTTCGTTGTCCTTTAGTATCATATTAAAGATTTCAGCATATCTTTACCTGTCCAGAAGATTTAAGCATATCTTCTGAATCCTCAGAAAGATGAAGCATATCTTTATTAACCCTCCAGCCCCGGGGGCTATAGCTTACGACTGTGCTCCGGTACCGGGTGTTTTGACGATCTTTGGCCTATGTTAACTACTCTGTAAGTCAATGAATATGTCATGTAATGTTGTGAATAAAAAAGAATAATGTTCCACAAACCTTCCTCTGTCGAATGGCGTTGAGTAGAGGTCTCTAGCCCCTCTGGTTGCATAATGGTGAGCGCGGGAAGACGAGTGCTTTTCGGCGGCAAATTCTTCCCGCGTTCGGACACGTCGCCCCGGCCATGGCTACGACGCACCTAGCCGCTCGTCGCGCCAAAGTATTTATCTCCCTTAGACGATTTTAGTGTTTGATATTGAGAATGTGATGTTTATTTGATATTTTCTAGTTATTTTGAGGCCAATTATATAAAATATGTTTATTAGGGTATCACTGTCACTGATATTGCTAATTTTCACTCGATACCGTACATTTTATTAGTAATTGAGGTAGCTTATTGTTGTATTAGGCACTGATTATTCGTTATCACAGGTGTTTATTATACTTTGGCCATCATATATTAGGTCTTGTGTCACTTTCACTTTGACAAATATGCTTTAGAGAGTGTCACTGTCACTGATAATGCTCATTTTCACTCGATACCGTACATTTTATTAGTAATTGAGGTAGGTTATTGTTGTATTAGGCACTGATTATTCGTTATCACAGGTGTTTATTATACTTTGGCCATCAAATATTAGGTCTTGTGTCACTTTCACTTTGACAAATATGCTTTAGAGAGTGTCACTGTCACTGATAATGCTCATTTTCACTCGATACCGTACATTTTATTAGTAATTGAGGTAGGTTATTGTTGTATTAGGCACTGATTATTCGTTATCACAGGTGTTTATTATACTTTGGCCATCAAATATTAGGTCTTGTGTCACTTTCACTTTGACAAATATGCTTTAGAGAGTGTCACTGTCACTGATAATGCTCATTTTCACTCGATACCGTACATTTTATTAGTAATTGAGGTAGGTTATTGTTGTATTAGGCACTGATTATTCGTTATCACAGGTATTTATTATACTTTGGCCATCAAATATTAGGTCTTGTGTCACTTTCACTTAGTTATATGATTTGTAAACATTTTATATACAATTTATTGTGTCTTTTTTCACTGATTTCTATATTTCTATAGGTTCTAATCATATGAATGTCACTTGGTATATACATATGTGTCACTTTCACATATTATTATGGTGTAATTGTATTTGTATCAATGTTCTCATAATACATGACTTTTGTATTACAATACATTGGTTTTCTTCCACTTTTTGCCTATATATAATTATAGTGTACATATTGTCATTTTATTTGGCAATTTCAGTATGATTATTAGAACTCCAGCTTGGAGTGGTAATCAAAGAAGCACTCTAAAGCACAGAGTGCCACCTTGCACTCCACACACTCCATGGTTGACTTTTTACCTGACCTCGGCTTCACCCTGCTGTTGTAGCAGACATGGCACCGCTTCTGCTGTGTTCTTCCTGATTCATTCTGAGGCAGGGAACCAAGCCTGTGCCTAATCAAGTATTGAGCACACTGCAAGCGGTCAATAACGGCGGGCCCAGGATGTGCCACTGCCCTCTGTGGCATAGCATACTTCTCCAGGAGCTCCGTCAACACCTGCTTTTGGAACCTCCGCAGGCTATTGAACTTCATGGGTGTGTTCACATTCCGAAGCTTGTATATGTTGTAGGCATTCAGAACTGACATGTCCACCATATGCAGAAAGAACTTTTTGTACCATCTGCACGAGGTACGCAGGCAGTCAATGAAGCCTATCTGCATGTCGGACTTGTCCACCAGCCTCATGTTGATGTTGTAGTCCAGGACAGCATCGGGCTTGGTCACCCTGGCCTGGGTGCGGCGATCCACCTTGCCAGTCTCCACCATTTCCCCCTTGTGGATGGTGGTCAGGAGGTTGACCTTCCGCTGGTCGTGCCAGTGGATAGCCAGAATGGGCCCCGACTTCTTCTTGAACACATCACCTTTTTTGGTCTTTGGAGGGAAAGGTGGCATGCCCTTCCTTTTCCCTCGTACTGTGCCTACAGTCCCCGTCTTGCGCTCATGCAGGTACTGTGAGAGAGTGGGGGACGTGTAATAATTGTCCGTGTAGAGGACGTGATTCTTGTGAAAGTAGCGGTCCATCATGGCTTGCACCACTGCTCCGCCAAAGCCAATGAGGGGGTCCACAAGCAAGTCCCCTTCCTTCCCGCTGTAGACCAGGAAGTCCAGGACATAGCCAGTTTGGCAGTCGCACAGCACAAAGAATTTTATGCCAAAGCGATGTCTTTTTGAGGGGATGTACTGCCGGAAGCTGAGTTTTCCCCGGAACAGCACAAGAGACTCGTCAATGACGACCTTGCGGAAGGGCTTGAAGTAGGAGGTGAAGCGTTCTCGCATCATCTCGTACAACGTCCTAATCTTCCACAGCTTGTCTGGGATGTGGACGTCAAGGTTGGTGACAAGATGGAGCGCTGCGAGGATATCAAGGTACCGGTCGCGAGACATATATTTCCCGAAGGCAGGGGTGGATATCAGATCATTGGTGATCCAATAGTCAGGCAACCTATGCTTCTTGACATGAGGCATTAGCATGGTGAGTGCCAGGAACACCATGAACTCTTTATGAGTCACTGGGGTCCACTGCCTCATGTGGCCCTTGGTCACCTTTCCCAAAAAGTGGATCTGGAATTGGTGCTGCTTATTTGTCTCTTTGACAACATAGCCTACCACCTCCTCATCAAAGAAGGCCTCAAACAGTTTGTGTGGTGGAGCATTGGGGCCTGCAGGAAAATTGGGGGTAACGCCTGAACCCTCCAGTACCTCATCAAAAGCTGGCACATCAGGGTTGTATGCATCCTCATCAACTACGTCTTGCCACTGAAAAACGTAGAATGGGTCTTGTCTACGCTGACGAGGAGCTCCAGCTGGTGGCCCAGCACGCCCACGGCCAACTCGGGAGGCGCGCGCCCTAGGGCGGCGAGGGCGGCGGCCAGGGCGGTGGGCAGCACGACGGGCAGCATGACGCCGGGCCAAGCGGATGGGTCGAGGGTCGTCGATGTCCATATAGTCATCGTCAGAGTGGTCATCTTGCCCTGACGGTGGACCTATGTAATCATGGCCAGAGTCTTCAGAGAGGTGCCCTTCATCATCAGTGGCCCCCACATAATCTGGCGGGGAACCAGTGATGCGTGGGCGGCGTGCGGGTGGGCGAGGTGGGGAAGGAGTGGCAGGTGAGGCTGTGTCCCCCCGAGGTCCTGGGCTCCTTGGCCTGCGACGAGTGACAGAAAGCAATGTTTCACTGTCACTAGGCCCAGGTATTGGTGATGCGAGCTCAAAGACTTCTTCAGGAAGACATGTTGAAGGCGGGAGAGGTGGGGAGGACCGTGGGGAAAGTTGCGGGGACGTATGGCTGGGGCCGGCCGGGGTGGACGCCGCGGGAGCCTCGAACAAAACTCTCTTACTTTTCTTAATTTTCTTGGTATATTTCCTACCTTTCCCCTTTTCGGCAGCAGTATGTCTCCTGTCGGGGGACCTAGGAGGCAAATAGGCCGAAAGTGTGGGGTCCTCAACCCTTGGCAATGGTGGGGGTGGTGGGGAAGAATGCGGGGCATCCGGGTCCTCTTGGGTGGCGTGGGTAGATAAGGGAGACAATGGCGGACGAGAAGGGTCACCACGCTGACCCTCACTCACAGCCTCATCCTCACCAAGTAGTTTTGCTTGTTCCCTAGCTGCCGCGGCCGCCTTCTCAAGTATTTTCTGCTTATACAAATGTAGCTTGAAAGGCGATTTACCTGGGGAAGGGCTTGGCGTCGTGTCACTTATGCGAAATTTGGTGAGTGACCTTGAACTCTCCCACTCGCTCACTCTCTCAAGTTCACTGTCTTTAGGTAAACCAGCTTCCTCAACAACTGGTACATCACCTTCATCACTCTCATCACTGTCATGTTCTCTCGCAAATCCCAGGAATTGCTCTTCTTTGTCATTCTCATGGCCATAATCACTCGACTTATAATTACTGGAGTCGTCACTGACTTCATCATCAACATTATGCTTGGCATCAGCTCGCTCATAAAGTCTCAATGTCGTCTCAATACCTCCGGGAGATAACACATTTAGGCGATGGCGTCGGGTAAGGCGCGACGAACAAGCAAGGGCGTCGTAGGAAGCACGGTATCGGACACAGCGGAATCACTATTTGGCGTACTGTCCATGATGGCGTCGGGGTAGATACTGTTGCTGTGGCGTAGTTTACGCCTGGTGGCGCCACCTACCGTCCCACGATACCGAAAATGTACGCGCGGCATTCGAAAGCACGCACGCAAGCAATGGGCGTTCAAGAGCCCTTCCGGGTTGCGCGGGCCGAGGTTGTTATGGGCGTTCAAGAGCCCATCCGGGTTGGAGGGGTTAAAGATGAAGTCTTTCAAGTATCCTTTACACTTGAAACACTAGTAAGATTCCGGCATCTTTTTATCCCATAAAGAGTCTAAGCCTATCTTAATCTCTAATCTGGCGTCACCCAGAAGCCCTCATAGATCGCCGTCTTGAAGGCCGTGATACCCTATTGTATCAATCAATTGTTTGGCAAATTATCGCGAATTGCAAATCAGTTAATATAACCACCCAAAGGTACAACCGCCAGGTTTTATATGCAATGTCAAACCAATTGTACCTGCCCCAGACCTCTTTGTAAAAAGGTCGCCGGGAGGGAAAGACTAAACAAACAAACGGCATTGTTTCAATGGCTTATTAAAGATTTCAGCATATCTTTTATCTGTCCAAAAGAATTAAGCATAACTTCTTAATCCTCATAAATATGAAGCATATCTTTATTAAAGATGAAGTCTTACAAGTAACCCTTTACACTTGAAACACTAGTAAGATTCAGGCATCTTTTTATCCCATAAAAAGTCTAAGCCTATCTTAATCTCTAATCCAGCTTCTCCCAGAAGCCCTCATAGATCGCCGTCTTGAAGGCCGTGATACCCTATTGTATCAATCAATTGTTTGGCAAATTATCTCGAATCGCAAATCCGTTAATATAACCACCCGAAGGTACAACCGCCGGGTTTTATATACAAGGACCCCAATGGAAATACGCCTAACGGCCATATTGGGCTATCCTTATTTGGAATTATGCAAGGCTGGTACATGTCATATTTATAACATACTATGTGGTACCAACTCTGTAAATTGCTAACTGAATAAATATTATTATTATTATTATTAAACCAATTATACCTGCCCCAGACCACTTTGTAAAAAGGTCGCCGGGAGGTAAAGACCAAACAAACAGACAGCATTGTTTCAATGGCTTTGAAAAGCAGAGAAAACCAAGTCCAACATGTGTCAGCCTGATCACCTAGAAAACTGTGTGGAGCCCCCCTCGACGGGAATAAACCAGGAAACCTGATCCCAGGCTCGACCATAGAAAACGCAGTTTCTGATGAGCCCTCAAGCAACCAAACTCGTCGGGGTAACTTACCTACTTTAGCCATCCTGACTAAAACTCGGTAAACAAAAACGGTGTTCTCGGAGCAACGAGAAAAACGCCGGAAAGGTAACCCACACTAAACTATACATTACAGGAGGGCGTAATGCATAAAGCAATGAATAACACAGGAAGCCTGATCCCAGGCTCGACCACAGAAAACGCAGTTTCTTATGAGCCCTCAAGCGACCAAACTCGTCGGGGTAACTTACCTATTTTGAGCCATCCTGACTAAAACTCGGTAAACAAAAACGGTGTTCTCGGAGCAACGAGAAAAAACGCCGGAAAGGTAACCCACACCAAACGAGACATTTTAACACATTTTATACAAAGGGTGTGCGCAAAAATAGGGATACCTGAACAGGAGGGCGTAATGCATAAAGCAAAAACCGGGGCAAAGGTAGCCATGACAGAGACTGGTGGGATACTTACTCCAGGTTCTGCATAGACCCGCCGGGACCCAGCTCTGGAAAAAAGAAAATTTCCAGAAATTAATGCTCATAAGGTTAACCCAAACATGTTTGCACACAAGTGTTAAATAACCCGCCGGGTAACGAGACGTAATACTCAACGACTACAGCTCGCTACGCGGTGGGGTTTCCTAAGTAAAAGATTTCAGAATATCTTAATTTGTCCAAAAGATTTATGAATACCCTCTGACATAATATATAAAGACCAGCATGGTGTTTATAACTGATGAAGTCTTTCCGGTGGTGTTTGTTTCAAGATTCAATTTTGGAGAAAAAAAAACTAAAAAAGACGCCGGCCCCCGAATTATCCCGTAGATCAAAAACTGGGAAGCCTGACAAATATACGAGATCTAACTTCTCCCGAAGTATCTTTTTAGATCGCCGTATGTTGAAGGCGGCGATACAAAACGTATCCCTCAATTGTCTGGTTAACTAACTGAATTGTAAATTCGTTATTCCCACCCTTCCAGGGAGCACCCGCCGGGTGTGAATATTAGTTTAAAAAACGTTAACCCCAATTGTGCCCGGGGTACAACCGCCGGGTTTTATATGCAATGTCAAACCAATTATACCTGCCCCAGACCTCTTTGTAAAAAGGTCGCCGGGAGGTAAAGACCAAACAAACAGACAGCATTGTTTCAATGGCTTTGAAAAGCAGAGAAAACCAAGTCCAACATGTGTCAGCCTGATACATACATACATACATAACATTTTAAGACTGAGTGTTCCACACATAAGTGCAGTTTCAGTCTCTTGTCCTAATGGCGGCGTTCCAGGCAACCCTGTTAAGGGCTGCTTCACTTGTCAAGTTCTTGGATTTGAGATCGGCGCGTATAGTCCGATCCCAGGTCTTCCTCGGTCCACCCCTTGGTGCAGCTCCCTCCACAATCACAGACCTGCATTTTGTCACCCAATTTTGTTCATCCATTCTCTCCACATGTCCATACCATCCCAGTCTACTTGTACGCATCACCTCGCTAATACTCTTTATACCTAAACGTCTCCTCAGCTCAACATTTGTTATTTTATCCTGTAGCCTGGCCCCACACATCCATCTCACCATTCTCATCTCATTACGCTCCATTCTGTTGACATCCTCTACTTTAACGGCCCATGTTTCTGAGGCATACGTCATTGCACTTCTAACACATGAGGCATACACCTTTCCCTTCAGGGGGAGAGGCATTCTTTTCATGGTCAGGATTGGCGTCAATTCTCTGAACTTCCCCAGCCACACCTAATTCTAGCAACAGTGGCAGCCTCGGCCCCACCACCGGCAGAGATGGTATCTCCTAGGTAACAAAACTTGTTCACCAGCTCCAAAGACTCATTTCCAAAATTCACAGCCACAGGATCATCACTTAACACAAGCTCGCCTTTGCACACTACGCACTCAAATTTCTCTATTTCTGACTTATCCTTCGGCAGGGGCCCCTTTATTCTACTACAGCGCTTACTCCCATGGTGTACCCAACATCGACAGATGCTACATTGAATTGAGTTAACGCCCACTCCCTTTCCACACACTGCACATGGGTATGCACCGCTCTTTTCCACATTGCCTCGTCTCAAACTACAATGCATAACCTTGGTTTTGTTAATATTGACTCTTAAACCCTTGCTCGCCATGCCCTCTCTCCACTTTCTGAATTTGGCCTCAGCATCCTGCATACTGTCAGCTATTAGGACTAAATCGTCTGCATAAAACAGTTCCAACGGGAGTCCGCCTCTAAAAACTCTAGACAGCGCCTCCAAGACCATAATAAAGAGGAGGGGGCTTAACACTGAACCCTGATGGACTCCAACACGGACTGCGAATTCATCACTCAGTACACCTTTCACCCTCACCGAACTTCGCGAATCCTCATACATCTTCATTATCACACGCACCAGCCACTCTTCCACACCAAGTTTCATCATAGCCCACTGTACAACATCTCTAGGTACCCTATCAAAGGCCTTCTCCAGGTCCACAAACACAAAGTAAAGATCCCTGCCTTTTAGTAGGTATCTTTCCTGTATCTGCCTGACTATGAAGATAGCATCGGTTGTACCACGTCCTGGCATAAAACCAAACTGCATATCATCAATAGAGATGCTTTGCCTGATCAAACCCTCAAGGACTCTCTCACAGACCTTCATGATTTGGTCAAGCATTTTCAGGCCCCTATAATTTCCTCTATCTAGCGCATCCCCTTTTCCTTTGTATATATTACTATTACACTTTTGAGCCAATCCTCTGGGATTTTCTCATCTTTAATAATGGTGTTTATCAACTCAGTGACTAAGTTTACACCAATCTCCCCTGAGGCTTTTATCATCTCAGCGACAATGTCGGAGCAACCTGGAGCTTTACCGTCCTTCATTTTATTGATTGCGTCGCTCACTACAGCTGGTGCTATCAAAGGAGGGGGCCCAGATATTGGTTTTTCGATACTAAGCTGTTCCTTATCCCATTCAAACTCTACATTTAGCAATCGTTCATAGTGTACCTTCCATGCTTCTCTGATTTCATTTTCTGCATACACAATCTTCCCATTATCATCTCTAACACACTGTTCACCTATAATATCCCTACTGTCATTTTTAACTCGCCTAGCTAGGTTGAAGATCCCATTGGGATTGTCAGTGTTACACACTTGTTCGAGGACCAGGTCCTTAATGCGATTTTTAGCATTGTAAATAACTCTTTTGGCAGTTCGTTTAGCTGCCTGGTATTCCTCCCTGCTGCCTCCTTTCTTCCATGCTTTGAAGCATCTCCTTTTCTCTTTCACAGCATGTTCTACCTCATCGTTCCACCACCAAGAGGTCTTATTCCTGGGGTGACCCTTTGTTTTCCCACAGACTTTGTCAGTGGCAGCGATAAGGCTATGCTTAAGAAAGTTCCATTGGCTATTTACATCGTTAGGCCTAGCTTCCTTATTTCTATTCATTTCCTCCAGTTCATTATGAAACCTATCCCTAACTTCCTTGTCCTTCAGCAGCCACACTTTCCTTTTGGGTATGTAAACCTTCTTGCGCTTAGGATCTCTGTATAAGCTCATGTCGCACACAAGTAGCTTATGCTGGGGGATACATTCTTCGCTCGGGATGACCTTTACATCTCGAACTAGTTTCCAGTCTTTCCTGTTAACCAAGAAGTAATCTATCTGGCTACTGGAGACCCCAGAGTTATATGTGATCAGGTGGCTCTGTCTTTTCTTGAACTTTGTGTTACACACAACCATGTTGAGTGCAACGCAGGACTCCAATATATATTCGCCTTCTAGATTTCTCCTTCCGTAACCAATTCCTCCATGTACCCCCTCGTATCCATCTGCAGATGCTCCCACGTGACCATTGAGGTCCCCCCCACGATAGTTATTTCGTTCTCCGAGAGGCCTGAAATGACACTGACGGTGTCATTCCAGAAGTCCTCTTTTATCTCTTTCTGTAAACCAGCCTGTGGGGCATATGCAGATATCACATTCAGAATTCTTTCACCAACTTTCAACTTCAAAACAATCAGCCTTTCACTAACTCTCGTAATCTGAAGCACACTTTCCGCCAGCTCTTCAGCCACCAGAACACCCACTCCTCCTTTCGCTTTATCAGTCTCCACACCCATCCAGTATATCCTATATCTTTTCCTCCTTCCGACAATCCACTGTACCCCATGCCTCTTCCAGAGTGTTTCCTGGGTACAGCAGATGTCCACTCGCCTCCTCTCACACATCTCAACCACTTCATTCGCACGCAGATTCAAACTACCAACATTCACACTAGCAAGTCTGAGTTTGTGGGGGGCATTTGTCATTGTCCTGTGCGGTTTTGTTTCATCGGACTTACGTTTATTTTCTTTGATTTTAGTCATAGTTAGGTAGGTTTGGCTGGCAGATGAGCATCACCCCCCCCCAGAACTCCGGCTCCAGTCTACCCCGGGACCATTCCCAGCACCATCCCCCAAGTGATTACAAGGGGGTAGGATCCAGTGGCCTCGGTACGCCCCACCAGAACCAGCCGCAGGGACGCACCCCGTGCGCGTACACGGCACTACGTCTGGCCTGATATTTTTCGCCAAATGACAGGGCAGCCTCCTGGAGCGCTACCACCAGGTTCGGGCCCCTATACTATTGGGCGGAAAGTGCCAGTCCGGGGAAACACTACGTACTGTACCCTCTGGATCCATTTCGTCCAGGTTGGGCCCAGGGCGCCAGGGCCGGGTCCAGAGGGAGCGACACCCACTGCCAGTGTGCCGCCATTAGGCAACTTGGAGCAAGTACAATGAAGCCCTGTCACAGCACTATCATATAGAGACAATGCCAGCGCCAATAACAAGGCTTCATTGTATAGTGATGGCTACTTGGTCCGCAAGTCTATCACCATCCCCCCTATTAGTCGCCTTGTACGACATGCAGTAGGATGCGTGAGGCATATTCTTTTTTTCCTCCACCATTAGATGAAGGCCCCCTTACCCCCTGGGGGGTGATCACCTAGAAAACTGTGTGGAGCCCCCCTCGACGGGAATAAACCAGGAAACCTGATCCCAGGCTCGACCATAGAAAACGCAGTTTCTGATGAGCCCTCAAGCGACCAAACTCGTCGGGGTAACTTACCTACTTTAGCCATCCTGACTAAAACTCGGTAAACAAAAACGGTGTTCTCGGAGCAACGAGAAAAACGCCGGAAAGGTAACCCACACTAAACGAGACATTACAGGAGGGCGTAATGCATAAAGCAATGAATAACACAGGAAGCCTGATCCCAGGCTCGACCACAGAAAACGCAGTTTCTTATGAGCCCTCAAGCGACCAAACTCGTCGGGGTAACTTACCTATTTTGAGCCATCCTGACTAAAACTCGGTAAACAAAAACGGTGTTCTCGGAGCAACGAGAAAAAACGCCGGAAAGGTAACCCACACCAAACGAGACATTTTAACACATTTTATACAAAGGGTGTGCGCAAAAATAGGGATACCTGAACAGGAGGGCGTAATGCATAAAGCAAAAACCGGGGCAAAGGTAGCCATGACAGAGACTGGTGGGATACTTACTCCAGGTTCTGCATAGACCCGCCGGGACCCAGCTCTGGAAAAAAGAAAATTTCCAGGAATTAATGCTCATAAGGTTAACCCAAACATGTTTGCACACAAGTGTTAAATAACCCGCCGGGTAACGAGACGTAATACTCAACGACTACAGCTCGCTACGCGGTGGGGTTTCCTAAGTAAAAGATTTCAGAATATCTTAATTTGTCCAAAAGATTTATGAATACCCTCTGACATAATATATAAAGACCAGCATGGCGTTTATACCTGATGAAGTCTTTCCGGTGGTGTTTGTTTCAAGATTCAATTTTGGAGAAAAATAAACTAAAAAAGACGCCGGCCCCCGAATTATCCCGTAGATCAAAAACTGGGAAGCCTGACAAATATACGAGATCTAACTTCTCCCGAAGTATCTTTTTAGATCGCCGTATGTTGAAGGCAGCGATACAAAACGTATCCCTCAATTGTCTGGTTAACTAACTGAATTGTAAATTCGTTATTCCCACCCTTCCAGGGAGCACCCGCCGGGTGTGAATATTTGTTTAAAAAACGTTAACCCCAATTGTGCCTTAAATTGCCGTATGTTGAAGGAGGCGATACACAATGCATCCTTCAATTGTCTGGTCAACTAAACTGAATTTTGCAAATTCGGTCATCCCACCCTACCAGGTTGCACCCGCCGGGTGATTTAAAGTTTAAAAGTTAACCCCAATTGTTCCTAACCCCACATCTTTGTAAAAGATCGCCGGGGAGGAAATACAACAACAGCATAGTTTTATATTGGCTTTGCAAAACCGAAAAAACTACAAACAACACGTGTCCGTATGAACACTGTTAGATGGGTACAGCCAACCCGCCGGGAATCAGGAGCCTGAAACAGGCACCCCAGAGACGCAGTCCTGGGGAGCCACAGACACCCACTCGCCGGGGAAACAAGCCTGTTTTTAAACCACGCGTGGCCAAAACTCGGCAACCAGCCGGGTTTTTTCATGGTGTAACCGAGAAAAACCCGCCGGAAATAACCCACCCCGTCCAGATACCATCTGAACGCAACACAGGACCGAGGCGTAGCCAAAACACAACTAACGCCGGGCCCAACATAGTCCGTGGAATTAGCCAATACACAACTAACCCAGGACACATAAATAGTCCGTGGAATTAGCCAATACACAACTAAACCAGGACACACATCACACAGTAGTACATATTTAGAAAATAAATCAATAACACTTGTATATGTGGTAAAGCTACGAGAGGCTGGCTAGGCCTAGGCAGACGGATAGCAGTAACATGTCGGAATATAAACAAAAAGCACTGAATTATATAACAGGAACCACCGCCAACACACCACTGTAGCAAATACTTCCGGCAAAGGGAAGAACTGACTCGGGACCCAGAAAAAACTTCACTAAGTGAAGAAAAATACGCTGGGAACGTCAGCAAAAATACGCTACCTCATCAGAAAGATAAAAGGAAGCAATAACGCGTAATGAAAGCCGCCTGCATCACAAAGCTAGCTAACTGTGAAAAAGTTCACCTGTCCACAACCGGACCACGAGGGTACATCCGAAATAGATGCCCCAAACACACGACCCAAAATACACTGCACTGCGGGCAACCAGCCCAGGACACTCCTGCTACGCATATCCTAACCTTACTCGATACATCCCGGAGTAAACAAATGAGAAAAAACTCACTAGGGACGCAGCAAATGCGGAACCAGCGGAGCGTGGAGAGACACGTCCGGGCCGGCTGACCGCAGAGCAGAGAAGGAAGAATGACGCCTGAATCAGCGTCTGGTCAAAGATCTACACAAGTACATCTATGATATGATGGAAAGCTTATTGGATAGTTATTCTTATTTTCTTTTTGTTTTTTATTTTTTACGAAGTTTTTTCGTAGTGAGAACCCAATTCATAATGACTGAAGCCATGAGTGAGGTTGCGTGCACTCATGATGAAGGCTCCTCAGATTTTAAATGCTCTGCGCGGTAGATTCAAACTACGGCGGATTAGTGTTTGAAGAGGATGCCTTATGTAATAGGCATGTTCGTCAATGATGGAGGGGCCACTAATAAATATACCGCTGCCAGTACCAGCGTCGGCTATAGTCGACGGCCCTTATTAACCATTGATATAAAGCTCGTAGAGGATTTGTATGGGAACTGCTTTAGGATTCCCAGCATGTAAACGAACCAACGCGAGGGAATAATATCCTAGATCTTGGTTTCACCAACAATGACTCCTTAGTACATACAGTAAAACCCTGCGTTTTCTTTCTCCTCGTTACAGTAACCCCGACGCTTCCGTAATTGATTTTGGTTCATACTCAATTCCCCTTCTTTCATTTTGAATACGAAAGAGAGAAATATGTAATCCAGATATCCGGACCGTATTTCTCCGCTTCCGATAAAAATCCGGAAGCGGAGAAATTTTAATCGGACCGCAGAGGATTATGGGTACCCATCCTGCACCAAGAAGACTGTGTCGTATACAGTACTATTGTTTACATACCCCGAGTGTCCGAGTGCTACGCCATCTTTGTCCGCTGGCATCCATCTTATTTTTTCTGTTCCCCTGGATTATTGTGTGTTCCCAGCATCATGAGTGACCCAAGATCAACATTAAACAATAAAAACTCCCCAAGTCAAAGTGATAGAGCCACAGAAGAGGATATAGACGACCCTCCATCAAATATGGCTGCCTCACTCACTCTCCCAGCCGCCCCAAGCACCAGCAATAACACTTCTACGATGGCTGCCCCAGCCCCCAGCAGGTTTATGTCAACTGCCAATGCTTCCTCGTCTGACGAAGGAGGCAATCGTGGATGAGGGAGAGGTAGAGTCTGAGCCAGAGGTACAGGTAGAAGAGTTAAACATTCGTCCAGCGAGAGTAGCGATGGCGTCAACCAGAAAAGACAACATCGTCTGTTATCAATTATTATTAGAGATAAACTTGACCAGCCGTCTGGCTGGCTCAGTTGATAGCGTCACTGCTTCCATTCTTGCAGTCTCCCGTTCAATCCCCGCTCAGATTGAAAGGTTTTTCTGAGATGTAGCCGGCGGTTACCGTCTCCCCATGAGCAAGGGGGATGGGTAATGGTCTCTATGTCTGTTAACATCACAAGTGCTTCAGAGTCAGATGTACCCACCACAGTCATTGACAGTGCCAGTACCAGTGCCGGTCCTGGGTATGATTCAGGTGCCCCAGGCTCTTCTTCAGTGCCAATGAGTGCCTCTGACTCAAGACACCTTGATGGTGGTGGATACTGCTCGTCTGTCAGACAGCAGTAACTAGGAGTGGAGTGCCAGACTTTTAGTGAATAAGTTAGGTTAAGTTAGGCTAAGAAAAAAAAAGTGAGATCCTATGTAGCAGGAGGAACTGTATTATATATTCCCATTTACCTAAGAATCTTTATATATATCCTCATATCTCTTAGTTATTTTCTTCACTTACCTCAACAATACTAATCCCGATAGCTGGGGAGGGTATGAAATATATCAGGGAAAGAGAGGGGTTGAAACACAGTGATTAACTAGAATATAGCCATGTTGATTAACAAAGCCAAGACGTTGTGTATCCTTGCTTGTGATTGGTTGTTAACTATCGTGACGTCATCAGCCAAGGCGGGCCTCAGCGATAACGTCATTCCAGCCCTCGGCCAACATGGCGTCATTACACCCGCTTATTTTAACCCTCCAGCCCCGGCTATTGTATTCTATAATTTCCTCGAAACCTGGGGGTTTTGGCCGAAAAACGTCTACGCCTAGGCTACCGTATCTATGTTATTTTGACTGCTTCCGCATTCCCGCGCATCCCCAAGCGTAGATGTGTTTCATACCTGTAGAATGGCGTTGAGTAGAGCTCTCTAAGTCAACTGGTTCAGTTGTGATTACGATTTCCGTGGAGAGAACTTTGTGGCGATATCAGCCACTTATCACTACTTATCACTACTTTTCACTACTTAACAATAACACACAGCCACACACGAACAAGGATGCCTCTCCTCCTTGTGGTCGGAGATGCGCGGCGTCGGTCCAACCGGCTGTTGTTTACATGCGTCGGACGGACGCCTCGCACACCAAGCTTACAGGCTTTCAAGCTGCCGGAGCCTCAGAGCCCTACCGGGTTACGCGGAGGGTATTTGTTATGGGTTTCTCAGAGCCCAACCGGGTCTGGTGGGTTAAAGCCCGCTTAATCTTACACCCGCTTAATTTTACATCAGCGGTGTATATGTTTCACACAACGTGTATTATAATGTCATTAGTGCACTGTGTAATTTGCGTCTTGCTATTCAAAGTGTGGTAAATATAGGGAATAGGCTCGCACCCTTATTTTTCATGTTTTTTCCTCCAGATTTTAAGAAATGAGTGTTTTCATGGTCTTAGTTATAATGGCAATGTTGGATACACGATGGGTTGAGGGGGGGCTTTGCCCCCTTCACCCCCCCCCCCCATGAATTATTGAAATCGTCATCTATGTTGCCAGCAGGGGTTAAATATCGATTATACTGCATGAAGAAGGCGTTTGTAAACTGAGGATATCCGAAAGAGCTCTGAGATTGATTAGAATGGGCGTTTTTTCTATTAATATCGGGTTTTATAAATGTGATCAAAATTATTCTCCCACAGTGGATTATACATGAGTAGGGTGAAGGTGGGGTGTAACGAACATGGGGGTGAAACGAACAGTGTCCATAATTTCTGCCCTATCAATAATAAAATAGTTTCCCCAACACCTCAAAAGAAGAAAACGGAGCGCTTGAGGATGACAGGAAACTATTGTATACATCGCGACGGACAGAGTTTTCAGGTCAGTTTTTCTATTTTTTAGGTGATCGATGTAATATTTCGCGTTCTAATATAGTGCTTCTTGACTGTGAAAACGTGCTGATTCTAGTGGTGTGATGCTTAACCTAAGAAGTGCACATGGAGGGTATGAGACACCACACTCCTGTGCTGACGTATTTGAGCTGTTCCCATCACTAAAATCGTTATTTTACCATAAATAGCATTAATACTTATCCATATGCACCTATTATAGGTTGATTATAAAGGTATTAACCTGTTACAACAATAAAACAAGTGGAAACAGCGTTTGGATGGTCAAAATCGGCGATACAGGCCAGGAGTTACATAATGTATGGCTGAGGTAAACTCCCTGCCCTCCTCCCCTCCCCTTGTCTGGAGAGACACTGTTACGCAATATTCTCTCTCTCGCTCTTTCCCACGCTTGGTAACAGTGATGACAACGCCCTGCTACCAACTCGCTAATGTTAGCACGAAAATAGACCACAGAATAAGGGAATAACAGGGAAAATAGGTGATAACTGAAGGAAGGGAGGAAAGTGGGGAAGGAGGGGAGGTGGAGGAGTGATATTTGGTATGGCCCGGGGGCAAAAAAAAAAAAAAAAAAAAAATGTTTTGGGGTGTTTTAAATGGATTTTTTAAAAGCCTTACTCTTAAGAGTCTTCCCGCAGTCCGCCGGGGGAACTCTTAAGAGTCTCCCGCAGTTCCCAGGTTAATAGTGAAATGTACTTAGCTGCTATGATATCTGGTGAGAAAGGCTTCCATTCAGACATTTCATTCAGCATCATGCATGTGTAAACATTGATGACACAAAGGGGGTGTAGCGATGGGGTGCGTACCGAACTGTTCGGTACACCACAAATTTAAATGGCGTTTAACCCGCTGAGTGCCAGGGACGTATATATACGTCCTAGGGTGTTGTCACGCCCAGTGCCAGGGAAATCTTTTGGACAAATTAAGATATTCTGATATCTTTTACTTAGGAAACCCCACCGCGTAGTGAGCTGTAGTCGTTGAGTATTACGTCTCGTTACCCGGCGGGTTATTTAACACTTGTGTGCGAACATGATTGGGTTAACCTTATGAGCATTAATTCCTGGAAATTTTCTTTTTTTCCAGAGCTAGGTCCCGGCGGGTCTATGCAGAACCTGGAGTAAGTTTCCCACCAGTCTCTGTCATGGCTACTTTTGCCCCGGTTTTTGCTTTATGCATTACGCCCTCCTGTTCAGGTATCCCTATTTTTGCGCACACCCTTTGTATAAAATGTGTTAAAATGTCTCGTTTGGTGTGGTTTACCTTTCCGGCATTTTTCTCGTTGCTCCGAGAACACTGCTTTTGTTTACCGAGTTTTAGTCAGGATGGCTAAAATAGGTAAGTTACCCCGACGAGTTTGGTCGCTTGAGGGCTCATAAGAAACTGTGTTTTCTGTGGTCGAGCCTGGGATCAGGCTTCCTGTGTTATTCATTGCTTTATGCATTACGCCCTCCTGTAATGTCTCGTTTAGTGTGGGTTACCTTTCCGGCGTTTTTCTCGTTGCTCCGAGAACACCGTTTTTGTTTACCGAGTTTTAGTCAGGATGGCTAAAATAGGTAAGTTACCCCGACGAGTTTGGTCGCTTGAGGGCTCATCAGAAACTGCGTTTTCTATGTTCGAGCCTGGGATCAGGCTTCCTGGGTTATTCCCGTCGAGGGGGGCTCCACACAGTTATCTAGGTGATCAGGCTGACACCTGTTGGACATGGTTTTCTCTGCTTTTCAAAGCCATTGAAACAATGCTGTCTGTTTGTTTGGTCTTTCCCTCCCGGTGACCTTTTTACAAAGAGGTCTGGGGCAGGTATAATTTGTTTGACATTGCATATAAAACCCGGCGGTTGTACCTTCGGGTGGTTATATTAACGGATTTGCGATTCGCGATAATTTGCCAAACAATTGATTGATACAATCGGGTATCACGGCCTTCAAGACGGCGATCTATGAGGGCTTCTGGGAGAAGCCGGATTAGAGTTTAAGATAGGCTTAGACTTTTTATGGGATAACAAGATGCTTGAATCTTACTAGTGTTTCAAGTGTAAAGGGATACTTGAAAGACTTCATCTTTAATAAAGATATGCTTCATCTTTATGAGGATTAAGAAGTTATGCTTAATTCTTTTGGACAGGTAAAAGATATGCTGAAATCTTTAATAAGCCATTGAAACAATGCTGTTTGTTTGTTTAGTCTTTCCCTCCCGGCGACCTTTTTACAAAGAGGTTTGGGGCAGGTACAATTGGTTTGACATTGCATATAAAACCCGGCGGTTGTACCTTTGGGTGGTTATATTAACTGATTTGCAATTCGCGATAATTTGCCAAACAATTGATTGATACAATAGGGTATCACGGCCTTCAAGACGGCGATCTATGAGGGCTTCTGGGAGAAGCCGGATTAGAGATTAAGATAGGCTTAGACTTTTTATGGGATAAAAAGATGCCGGAATCTTACTAGTGTTTCAAGTGTATAGGGATACTTGAAAGACTTCAAAAGTAGTGGTGGAGTGCTACGGTTCGTTGACCGGCGGTTTTGAGGCACATATTTTGTACCATGTTTTGGGTGTAACCCTATGAGCATTAATCCCCGGAGATTTCTCTTTCCAGGGCGGAGTACCGGTGTTGCACCAGGTGACCAGGTAGTTCCCGGGGGCGGGGTAGTTTTCCCCCAGTCTCTGTCGTGTCGGCACTTGAACCTCTCATTGCTGTATGTTCAACGCCGTTAAGCTCAGGTATTCCTATCTTATTTTTGTTTGTTAATGAAATAATTTAATAGCTGAATCATAATAAACATATATATTTTCTATGATTATATTATGATAATATTGTGTTTATTTATAGTAATTTATTTTAATACAATTAAATATATATTAAATTAATTAGTATACTTTATGATTTTGCTCACCAGCTCTGCTTTCAATGTGTTAATGAGCTATGGGAGCTTTTAATTATCATAAACCTTTACGGGACTCGGACGAGGGCTCCCATTCAGAGAGTATACCGAGCTCGCAAGCGAGGGACAGCCACAGCCAAGGTGTATGGTGATACTCACAGTCCTGGCAGGACAGCACACATCCCTTTGTGACTCAACTAGTGCTGACGTCCACCGGGATGCCGATGTACCATCTTCTATCCCAGTTTTAACATGGCAACATGTGGAGGTCCCGGCTTCGGCGGGATCTTCCCATGATAGGCCAGACTTAACGGATGAAGAACAACGATCTCTTGTCTCAGAGATGGAGGTTGAAGAGTCCAGTCACCTTCTACTCTCAGGGTACTGTCGAATCTCCACGGAGTTCGTCATCGGCTAGGTATGTACCAGCGGAAGAGATTGATGGACTACTATTGAATGCACTTAATAGGTTCTTTGGCCCTACGCCGGAAACTCCTTTTGATACGGGAGATCCCGCGATGTCGACGATTGTGCGACCTCTGGCTACATCCTTTGCTTTAGCTAAAATACCTAACCATCCTCTTGTGTCAGATCCAATTTCCAATGTGCCAGGCACAGCAGCTCTCACTACTTCCACTGTGCGAGTCTTATCAGACATATCTCCCCCTCCTTTAGACAAGGCGCCAGTTAAAAAACAGGAGCTATGCCTCTTTTATACGGGCCGGATGAGTCAGGGGTAGCAATGTTACGGAAAAAATTTTGGATGTTCATATTAAGGACATTCCAGGTTCTTATAACCATGACTTATTCTTCCCACCAAATCCCTCCAGAACGCCATTCTTGGTTCTCTCTTCAGGTTTTTGGTGCCGGCGGAGTCCCCTCTGCTTGGCTGCCACCCCCCACAATTGGCAGCCTAGAAACCTCGCGGACTTGTTCATTATGGACATTCAGGAGGCCAAGTGGCTAGCACCATATGGTAGCGACGTGACCAAGATATTCACGAATCAATATACCCAGTCTACAAAGCGACAGTTTCAATCGCATTGGCAAGCTTTTACGTCTCGGATTCTTAGAACAAAAACAAACTGTGCCCTCGGTGGCGTTGGTTGTTAATTATTTAATTTATCTGTTCATGCAGAAACATTTATCTGAAAGTGATTTATGTGGGCAGGTTTTAAACTCCGCCCACCTCCCCGTCAGCTCAGGCCTACATGGTCTCTGGACAAAGCATCGTCGTTATTCTCGTTCCCGTATGTACCAAAGACTGCAGATTTTACAAAAGGGCAGTATTCCTTATGGCTTTGGCTACCGGGAACAGAGTATCTGAGCTGGCGGCGATGAGCAACGCACCTAATTGCCTCAGGTTTGATAGGCTTCATGAGGGTATTCACATTGCACCTTCCCCAGGATTCATAGCCAAGATTGAGCACAGTGAACACGTGTTTTCAGAGTTCACGGTGCCGGCGTTAAAAAGGGGAAAGGTGCACCATCTTTTTTGGCCCAGTGCAAGCTCCAACCAAATATTTAAGAGTGGCACCTCTAAATCACCAGGGTGCTTTATGGGTCGCACGTCCGGGTGAACGCTTGATGGAGCGTACACTGGCTTCTCTCTTGGTCGAGGACTTTAAAGAGAAGAATCCCGGCGTTGTGGGTAAGACCCACGATTTACGCAAGGGGACAGCCTCTTTACGTTTCCTTAATAATCTTTCGGTGGAAGTTATTAAGTCCACACAGTTGTGGGCCTCTAATCAGGAGTTTTTGCCTCGATTCCTTTCAGTAGCTCTGGACAAACCTTCCTTGCCGTGTATAGCTTTACGGCAGAGGGTCTAGGTGGCCCTTTTAGTCACGTTTTGTTTAATTTCAAGAAAAAGGGGGGGGGGAGGGTGCAGTCAGTGTGACATAGGACACCCTAGACCCCTCCGGAGTATGTGTTCGGAACATACGAGCTGTGATACTGGTTGTAGGCATTGTATTATAAAATTTCTCTGAAGTATTCATTGCAGGAAATTGTGCTAAAGGCCAATAGTGTTACGACAATTCTTGTTGTAAGTAGCTTTGGCTGTGAAGCAATAGATTTTTGAGAAATCTTGGTAGTTGCAACTACGACTTTTACTTTTGAAGTAATTACTTCTGCATAAGTACACGAGTTCAGTACTTCTACGAATGTACAAGAATTCATTTATGTTTGGTTATATTTTTAGGAATATATCCACTAGTTAATGGGGTTTATATGTGCACATGTAAACTTATAAGTTTTTAGTTTTCACCACTTACTTTAAGTGGGGTGCCTTCTTAACTAGCAGATCTGTGCAAAGAGTCTCAGAGTTAACCCTTTTTCAAGCAGGCTTCTTTGAAGCACGCTCCTGCTTGTACCCCTTTTTGAAGATTTAGGCTGTATAAAGTTTATGCACCCGAATATCTCTTTTTTTACAAAAGTAAGAATACTATGTGGTTGTTTGATTATCTGCTTTTCTTGAGTTATGATATGATTACGAATGTCCCCCTCCAGTCTTAGAAATCAGGCATGTTCGTCAATGATGGAGGGGCCACTAATAAATTATAGGTTTGACTCCTGTAAGGAGATAAAGAAAACCTAATATTTAGTAGTGGCCCCGTAATCATTGACGACTGGGGCCCTCCCGACCATCCCCTTCCCATTCGTTGATGTATTAAGGATTTTGGTTTACTTGATATGTCAGTGAAGGAAGTATGACGCCTGAATCAGCGTCTGGTCAAAGATCCACACAAGTACATCCACGATATGATGGAAAGCTTATTGGATAGTTATTCTTATTTTCTTTTTCTTTTTATTTTTTACGAAGCTTTTTCGTAGCGAGAACCCAATTCATAATGACTGAAGCCATGAGTGAGGTCGCGTGCGCTCATGATGAAGGCTCCTCAGATTTTAAATGCTCTGCGCGGTAGATTCAAACTACGGCGGATTAGTGTTTGAAGAGGATGCCTTATGTAATAGGCATGTTCCTCAATGATGGAGGGGCCACTAATAAATATTAGGTTTTCTTTATCTCCTTACAGGAGTCAAACCTATAATATATACGTCCTCGCCGAAAACAAATCGTAGCAGCGAAACGACTGCACCTATAGCTTTCATATTTTTACCACATGTACCTTACCCTTTTGGCTACCCACCACAAAAATCCCAAATCCCTCCTCCCACCCACTCGCTGACTGTCGGTCCCGTCAGAAGGAAAAAAAAGGAAAATCTGTGGCGGCGAAACGACTGCACCAATCGGTTCCATATTTGTGTGACAAGTCCCTTACCCTTCTGCCTTCCCCCCACCACACCCCCAACCGCCTCCCACCACCCACTTGCAGCGTATCCGTACGAAGATAAGGAAAAAAAGGAAAATCCGTGGTGGCGAAACTACCTCACCAATCGGCTTCATATTTGTAACATGAGTCAATTATGCTTCTACCTTCCCCCCACCATCCCCCAAACCACCCTCCCACCACCCTCCTACCCATACATTCCGATACTATAAAAGTCTCTGTAGTCTATAGCGTCTTTTCAGCTACTTTCGGACCATCCGGGACCTGATTTCTGGCGAAAATGGACAAGGGGAGTGGTTTTTTTTACCATTATCCTTCCTTTCTCTCCCAACTTGATAGATTTAGCCAAAAAAAAAAAAAAAAAAAAAAAAAAAATCTGGCACGGGCAGAAGCACACCGTCAAAATTGGCTGGCACTCAGCGGGTTAACCCTCCAGCCCCGGCTATGTATTATATATATATTCCTCGAAACCCGGGTGTTTTGGCCGAAAAACGTCTAGGCTAGGCTACCGTATATGTGTTAATCTGACTGCTTCCCGCATTCCCGCGCATCCCCAAGCGTAGCTGTGTTATTTACCTGTAGAATGGCATTAAGTAGAGCTCTCGAAGTCAACTGGTTGAGCTGTGATGATGATTTCATTGGAGATAACTTTATGGCCAAAACAGCCACTTTACACTACTTTTCGATACTTAACAACATACAGGCACACACGAACAAGCGACGCTCTCCTTCTTGTGGCCGGAGATGCGGGGCGTCGGTCCAGCCGGCTGTTGTTTACATGCGTCGGACCGACGCCTCGCACACGAAGCTCACAGGCTTTCAACCACTGGGCGTTCAAGAGCCCTTCCGGGCAGCTGTTATATGCTTTTTTATGGGCGTTCAAGAGCCCTTCCGTGGTGAGAGGGTTTTAAAGACCAAAAAAAAAAAATCCAAATAATACAAAAAGTACTTGGTTGTGTTGAGCTGGAGTTAGAAGAAGGGAAGAATGTCGGATGTAAGGTGTTTTATGTTGGTAAAATCATAAGTTGTGACAGTATGGAATATAATATTTCTTTCTTGAGAATGTGCTCTAAAATTGGCAAGAAAGACACTTTCAACATATATTTTATTTGAGATCACCAGTTTTTACAATCTCACTATGCATTTTAATAGTGAAAATAATAGTGAAAATTTCCGAATCCTCCCTTCCTCGCGAGGACAGAGTCCACCTGGCCAGGCTGAGATGCGGACACCATCCAGCTCTCCTGAGCTATCAGAAGAGACTGGATGACTCCGTTGTCGACGCCTGCCCGGGATGTAACACAGCACCCCATACCATTAAACACATCATAGAAGACTGCATTTCACACAACCACTTACGCCAACAACACAATCTACACTCAATGAGAGCTCTGTGGGAAAGCCCGATCGTGGCCATGGCCTTTCTCAGGGACTCGGGGCTGTTCGGCCAGGCAGCTTAGGGAACAACAACAACAACAACAACATAGTGAAAAGGGTGGTGTTTCGATCACTCCCATGCATTGTTCGGACCACCCCATATGGTGGGTATGGTCCGAACAAGGGGTACCCTTTATTAAAAAATTCAATAAGTTGACCTTAACTACTACTTACATGATTGGTAAAAATCACCATGATAGGCCTTGACCCATAGTTTATTGTGATATAACTATTTTTCCATAAAGTTTGTTATCTGATTTTTGGTGAATATTTTATCCACTAATAGTTTGTTACACCCCCACCTCACCCTACAGTATAAGGATTCCATAGACCTACATTGTCCCTAATAAATTATGTATAATAAGGCTGCGAGCCTATTCTCTATAATTATCGATTTTCAAAGATCTTATGCTCTTAAATTGTCATTAACCTAACCAAACAAGCCAACCTAACCTAACCTAGTGTCTGTAGTGGGGGCTGCCGCCCCCACACCCCCGCTGTTAGCAACTACATATCAGACTAACCTCGGAGGATTCATGGTCAGCAAATCAAAATTAGACTAACCTCGGAGGATTCATAGTCAGCAAATAATATTTTGTTTTTACATTACCCTAACCTAACAACCTTTACCGTGACGATAGTGCGTTGTTATATGTGCGATTAGTTTGCTTGGGAAACAGATTAACTTGCTCATGTAGTAATGTACACCCTATGTGGTGGATTGTGTTCTTTTATTTAATAATTTTCATTTAAGTAAGCGTTGTTTCCACATAGCGATTTTGATAATTTAATTTGACTTTATATTGTCCTTGTCCCAGTTTTGGTTTGTTTAGTTTGCAAGTTTTACATTTTAATAACCTATCCTAGTATTATGGGTGGGGGCTGCCGCCCCCACACCCGCGCTGGTTGAACCAAGCATTGACTAGGTTATATATATCGAGGGATAATAATTAGATCTAGACTAACCTCGGAGGATTCATGGTCAGCAAATACAAACTAGACTAGGCCCTAACCTCGGAGGATTCATGATAAACAACCCGCTAACACTAAACCCCTACCAAACAGACACTAGATTTTCAATGTTCTTATGCTCTTAAATTGTCATTAACCTAACCAAACAAGCCAACCTAACCTAACCTAGTGTCCGTAGTGGGGGCTGCCGCCCCCACACCCCCGCTGTTAGCAACTAAAAAATACAAATTATACTAACCTCGGAGGATTCATGGTCAGCAAATAAATATTAGACTAACCTCGGAGGATTCATGGTCAGCAAATACATATTCGACTAACCTCAGAGGTACAAAAAACACCGAGGTTAGACAATATCAATCAGACTAACCTCGGTCATTCAATTACTGTTTGAATATCAATATGCGAATTACAGTGCACTAATTATGTCATAATATTCGTTGTGTGAAAAAAAATACAAATCCACAAATGGAAACCACCTAAATACCGGTAGGCTACTGTAGATCTGTACCACAATATTAAATTAAGTGGGCTAAGAGTTGATCAACATGGCTAAATTGCAGATAATGTTTCAAATCACTTTTTCTTTGATATAATTCATGCCCTCTGCACCTATATGGGTTATTATTGACGAGGTAAGTGAAGGAAATAAGTCTGTATTGAGGATATACATTAAAGATTCCGTGGTAAACGTAGCCTAGGCCCTGGACCCAAATAACGATCTATAACACCCTTACCCTGTGTGTAGTGTAGAATAATGGTCAGCAGCCAAATTAACACAATGCAGCTGGAAGCTCCGTTCATAATCCCGTTAAATAGAAGATGATGTAGGTGTTTTCATAAAGCAAAAACACTCACTATTCATTGAAGAACACTTCCAAATTTCAAATATGGCCGACACTGAGATGTTATAAACACCAAGGACGATAATAATAAATGAATTAATGTGACGTCATAGAGGGATTGGGAAACAAAAGATGCTCATTATATGGACTGATGTGTATTTCTATTATAGCCATTCAAATATCGCGAACATTTGTGACGTCACCGTCTAGACACCTGTACAGTGACGTACTCCCACAACAGCCAATCATATCCCAACATCGTTCGTGACGTCACACCCAGTTCATTGACCAATAGAATATCAGTTTACAACTCGACTCACCTCCACTCGTCGTTCATCAGCTGAGCTGGGAAATTGTAGAAAGTGAGTCCACAGATGCTCTCTAATTATTCATTTACCAAGTATATTTTCCATTTATAGTATACTACGAAGCAACATACATTATACATAAAGTACCGTATATATGTACAAACAACAAATATGCTATAACACTGCCCAGTTCTTGAGATATAATGCATACCATTATGCAAGAATATACCAAAAAAAAAGCTGATAGTGTGTAAGTGAATGAATAAATAGCACAGTGAAAATCTAAGTGCTATACAGTGATCTCTTTTTCTTTTATGAAATCATTATACCGTAATTAATTAATTAACTAAACTCAAGCACAGTGAAAATCAAAGTGTTATACAGTGATCTATTTTGAAAAGATATAGGATCTACTGCAAGGGGGTTGAGACTGATAAAGCGAAAGGAGGAGTGGGTGTTCTGGTGGCTGAAGAGTGGGTGGAAAGTGTGCTTCAGATTACGAGAGTTAGTGAAAGGCTGATTGTTTTGAAGTTTAAAGTTGGTGAAAGATTTCTGAATGTGAATATCAGAGCTGGGCACTTTAGCCAACACTTCCGCAAATAGCCAATTCCGCTATGGCGGAAGTGTCATTTTGTTGGCGAATTAGCGTTGGCGCCAAAATGGCTGCCCATCTGCGGGTTTGAAGCTCTGGAAAGTACCTCCATGTTGCAAACCTCGAGTCCGCAAAATAAAAATTCCAGCCGCCAGCCAGCCCTGGGCCGCTCCTGCAGCTCCAGCCAAAAAAAGTCATGTGACCAAGCCAACTACCTGAGTTCTGGAATCTAGGCCTATACATCGGCTCTTCACGTTTGTTCACTTACTTAGTAGCAAGCGTCGAGCTAACACCTACAACACACAGCAGTCCAAGAGTTCCAACCTGCTAGCACTTCAACTTTGTTTATATTTTCGGCCTATTGAAGTGAACAATGGAGTCTACCATCATGCCTACCGCAGCTGCCAACAGCATGGGGAGCAGTTCACCACCATCATCCGACAGTGATGCTGCAGAGCATGCAGAAATCGAGGACCTAAGCCACCCCTGGCCCCACCTAGAAACCTTCTATGGGCCTGTAATTACCAAGAAGATGTCTCTGGAGAAGGGCTTTATAACTTTATAATCTAGCCTAATTTAAGATTATAAAGTTAGGCTATCGTTAATTTGATTGATAGCCTGTTAATTTTTAACCTAAACTAATGGTATTAGGCTACCCTAATCCCATCAAAATGCCTCAAAGCATGTAGGCCTAGGCTAAGTCTAACTTCTATATAGGCTAGGCTATATAGCCTAGGCATAGGTCTATAATCACTAATCCCATCAAAATGCCTCAAAGCATGTAGGCTAAATATTGCATGTTCTAACTTCTAAATATAGCCTAGGCCTATAGGCTAATTACTAATATAAGTAATTTTATTAGGCTAGGCCTAGGCTACCCTAATCCTATCAAAATGCCTCCAAGCATGTAGGCTAAATTATATTGCATTTTCTAACTTCTATATATATAGGCTAGCCTAGGCCTAGGTCTAGGCTATAATCAGTTAATCACTAATTCCATCAAAATGCCTCAAAGCATGTAGGCTAAATATTGCATGTTCTAACTTCTATATAATATATAGCCTAGGTCTAGGCTATAATCACAAATTCCATCAAAATGCCTCAAAGCATGTAGGCTAAATATTGCATGTTCTAACTTTAATATATAGCCTAGGCCTAGGTCTAGGCTATAATCAGTCACTAATTCCATCAAAATGCCTCAAAGCATGTAGGCCTAGGCTAAATATTGCATGTTCTAACTTCTATGTATAGGCCTAGGCCTATAATCACACTAATTTTATTAGTGTTAAGTAGAAAGTGTTAATTTTGAAAGTATCATATAGGCCTAGACTAAATTTAGCCTACAATAAAATGTTATTAAATTTTGATCTGAAACTAGGCCTTTATTCTGAGCATTAAAATTAATAGGTCTAGGCTACTTTCTATTAAATTACTTAATCTATCTAAAGTAGACCTATCTAGGCATATATAGCCTATTGCCATTCCCAAAGGGGGGACCACGAATAAATCGCCTCCTTGCACCTCTGTGATCCGGCGTACCTCCTCCTGAATGGTGCGGAATTGCGAATACTGATTATTACTGAAGCACTCTCCCCATAAACAAGTTGCCCCAACGTTTTACTGCCCATGTGGACAAACTAAGTGGCCTATGCTATATGTATTAACCCTTTCACTGCGGGTGATGTTCTGGAATGTTTTGGCAATTTACAAGCTTTCAAAGCCTGTATGAATATCCTTGAGGTCCATGGAAGTTGGGCGACATTATATTTAAGTAAATATATATATTTATTGACATTAGAGATTGAATTTATTGATTTACCCTTGATTCTGTAGTTTAAATTTAAAATGAATAAAAAACGGTTTGCGTTTGCATATTTGCATTTGAGGACTAGAAATTTCACAAGGTTTGCACATTTGTGTTTGCTGAAGTTATGTTCTGGGTTTGCTGATTTGTGTTTGCTGACTTGACTTTTTGTTTGTGGTGCCCAGCTCTGGTGAATATCTGCATATGCCCCACAGGCTGGTCTACAGAAAGAGATAAAAGGCAGGTATCTTTACTTTGTGTTTGTAGACCTGGAGAAGGCCTTTGACAGGGTGCCTAGAGATGTTGTGCAGTGGGCTATGAGGAAACTTGGTGTGGAAGAGTGGCTGGTGCATGTGATAATGAAGATGTACGAGGATTTGCGAACTGCGGTGAGGAGTTCACAGTTCGTGTTGGAGTCCATCAGGGTTCAGTGTTAAGCCCCCTCCTCTTTATTATGGTCCTGGAGGCACTGTCTAGAGATTTTAGATCCGGACTCTCGTGGGAACTGTTTTATACAGACGATTTAGTCCTAATAGCTGACAATGTGCAAGATGCTGAGGCCAAATTATAGGTTTGACTCCTGTAAGGAGATAAAGAAAACCTAATATTTAGTAGTGGCCCCGTAGTCATTGACGAACATGCCTATTACATAAGGCATCCTCTTCAAACACTAATCCGCCGTAGTTTGAATCTACCGCGCAGAGCATTTAAAAACTGAGGAGCCTTCATCATGAGCGCACGCGACCTCACTCATGGCTTCAGTCATTATGAATTGGGTTCTCACTACGAAAAAACTTCGTAAAAAATAAAAACAAAAAGAAAATAAGAATAACTATCCAATAAGCTTTCCATCATATCGTGGATGTACTTGTGTGGGTCTCTGACCAGACGCTGATTCAGGCGTCATTCCTCCTTCACTGACATATCAAGTAAACCAAAATCCTCAATACATCAACGAATGGGAAGGGGACGGTCGGGAGGGCCCCAGTCGTCAATGATTACGGGGCCACTACTAAATATTAGGTTTTCTTTATCTCCTTACAGGAGTCAAACCTATAATTTATTAGTGGCCCCTCCATCATTGACGAACATGCCTGATTTCTAAGACTGGAGGGGGACATTCGTAATCATATCATAACTCTAGAAAAGTAGATAATAAAAACAACCACATAGTATTCTTACTTTTGAAAAAATATACTTAACATGGCGTAGGCCACAAATATACAAGAAAAAGGGGTTCAGGCAGGTGCGTGCTTCAAAGAAGCCTGCCTTACAAAAAATGGGTAACCCTGAAGATTCTGAACACAGATCTGTAGTTACAAAGGCACCCCACTCAACGAGTGGTGACAAAAATAACAAGTTATAAGTTTATATGTGCACATCATAAACCCCAAAATAATCGTGGAGATAAATTGCAAGGGATCTCCACTGTTCTAATATTAATTTGCTTTCGCAGCTAAAACTACTATAATAACACCGTTGTTTTGTACTAACATTGTACTAGCACAATTTCTCGCTGAGAAATTTTCATATCACATTAACCTTAAATTGTATCACAGCTCTCATACTCCGGCGGGGTCTAGGGTGTCCTATGTCAACTGACTGCACCCCCCCCCCCCCCACCCCCCCCCTTTCCGTGAAAATAAACAAAAGTGACTGCAGGGCCACCTAGACCCTCTGCCTTAAAGCTATACATGGTAAGGAAGGTTTGTCTAGAGCAACTGACAAGTATCTAGACAAAAACGTATGATTAGACGCCCACAACTGAGTGGACGCGATATCGTCTACTGAAAATGTTTTCAGGAAACGTAAAGAGGCTGCCCATTTGCGTAAATCGTGGGCCCGACCCACAACGCCGGGAGTACTCTCTTTAATGACTTCGACCAGAAGAGAGGCTAATCGCCGTTTAAGTAAGCGTTTACCCGTACTTGCTACCCATAAAGCACCTTGGGGGTTTAGAGGAGCTACTCTCAAATATTTGGTTAGAGCTTGCACTGGACATAGATTATGATGCAGAAAACACATGTGCACTGTGCTCATTCTTGGCTACAAAACCTGGGGAAGGTGCAATGTGAATACATTCATTAAGTCTACCAAACCTAAGGCAATTAGGTGTGTTGCTCATCGCCGCCAGCTCAGACACTCTGTTCCCGGTGGCCAAAGCCAAAAGGAAAACCGCCTTTTTTAAGAGTAATGCAAAGTCTGCAGTATTTTGGAACAGACGAGAGTGAAGTAAAGACAAAGCTTTGTCCAGAGACCAAGTAGGCATGAGCTGACGGGGAGGTGGGCGAAGTTTAAAACAACCTCTCATAAAACCCGTTTCCTCCGCCACCGGTATGGAGAGACCTGTGAGGTCTAAAAAGGGCACTCTAATCGCAGTTAAGTGATTTTTTAATGTGACCACAGATAAATGTTTCTGCTCAAACAGATAATTTAAATAATTGAAAACTAAAGCCACTGACGGCACAGTCTGTTCCGTTCTGATGATCCAGGAAGTAAAGGCTTGCCAATGTGAGTGATACTGTCGTTTCGTAGACTGAGTATATTGATTGATTAATTTATTGGTCACATCTCTACCGTATGGTGCTAGCCACTTGGCCTCCTGAATGTCCATAATGCAAAAGTCAGCGAGGTCGCTAGGTTGCCAATCGTGTCTAAGTGGAAATACCCGACCGGGAGCGACACCGGGTCCGGGCACCACGTTTTCAATTGCTGGTACCACAACTGCGCCGGCCACAGGGGCGCGATTAGCAAGACTAAGCCTCGATAATCTCGTAGTTTGTTCACTACGTGGCACATTAGTGATGCATCTGGCGGCGGAAACAGATAGATGGAGCTCCATCTGTTCCAGTCTGTCACCAGGGCGTCTGGCCCCCCTGCCGGCGTTTTCGCCCGGCGGGTGAGGTATAGAGGGAGTTTGTGAGTCTCCTCGGACGCAAATAGATCCACTTGTGGATGGGAGGGCTCTGCAATCATTAGGTTGAAAATGGGTTGCTTGAGCTCCCATTCTACTGTCGTGCTCTGTCTCCGGGACAGAGCGTCTGCCCAGACGTTCGCTACGCCTGGGATATAAGATGCGTGAAGGTAAATGTCTAGCCTGTTGGCTAGAGTAAAAATCTCTTCCGATACGTTTAGCAACCTCCTTGACCTCGTTGACCCTTGTTTCTGAATACAGTGAACTGCATTCAGATTGTCCATTCTGAAGGCCACCGACTTGCCCCGTAACGCCGGGCCGTGAGCCTGAAGGAAATACAAGGGGACTAGTAATTCTTTGACATTGATGTGAGAGATTTCTAAGTGGGACCAAAGCCCCTGACCCTGGTGCCCCTGATTTGACTGAAATCCCCAACCTATTGTGCCTGACGCATCCGTGTCTACCCATACCGTTGGAGGAGGAGAGGTCCATGACATTATTGAGTGCAACGTTTCCTTCTTCGCCCAAACCGCTAGTAAGGTGTGGATTAATTTCGGGATGGGCCATAATTTTCCCGCCGGTAAAAGCGGGAAATATTTGTTGCCTTCCAATATTAATCGTTTTACTTTCAACCGGCCCAACTTGACAGTTAGTTGAATCCAGTTGAGAGAGCCGACCAGAGACTCCCAGACCCTCCGCGTCGTAGTCAGACTGTGAAGAAACATGAACAGTTTCCTGCGAAACCTGTTGCGATTGTCCACACTCTGACTCAGAGTGAGAGCGGCCGTGTCCCAGACCAGCCCTATCCACTGAATTACTCGTGAGGGAACAAGGTTTGACTTTACCAGATTTACCTTGAACCCTAGAGTTTTGACATGATTTAAAATGATATTGACATGTTTTATGCATAATTGTTGTGTCTCTGCCACCACCAGCCAGTCGTCTAGGTACCACAACACTCTGATTCCCTGTTTTAACAATGGCATCAGGGCTTGCCGGACTAATTTCGTGAATAATCGAGGTGCTAGGTTCAAGCCGAACGGCATCCTCTGAAAAACAAAATTTTGGTGTCTGATCCGTAAGGCCAAAAACCTTTGAAATCTTTTGTTGACCGATACGTGCCAATAGGCGTCTGTCAGGTCTAGTGAACACATCCAACCTCCCGGCGGAAGTGTTAGCCTGATTTGGTGTACTGTTAACATTCTGAAAGATTCGTTGTGAATGTGAAGGTTCAGATAAGACAGGTCTACGACCGGCCTCATCTGAACACTGTCCCTTTTGGGAACCAAAAATTGTTTGGACGTGAATACAGGGTAATTTGGGGGGACCGGGATGATGACATTCTTGGCAATCATTTCCTGGACCAGTGACTCCACCTCTAAAGAAACAAAATTCGCCGTTGTCGGCTGACGTAAGCGAGGTCGCCGGAGCCACTGCCAAGTGATGCCTTTGCGTGCCACCATCCGTGCCCAAGTGTTTAATGGCCATGCTTGGTGACACGTTCGGAACGACCCAGTTAGCAGACAAGGGTTCGCCGGCTGTACTACCCTCGGGTCCTCCGGCCTTAAGGTTGGCACCGGGAGTGAGAGAGACTTTAGTTTTTTTATGGTGGGGTTGGTGGTGCTGGACACTTTGCCGGCTGGCTGGTGTTGGCCGAAGACTGGCCCTGACCTGGCTTATTCTGGCCGCGTCCTCTCTGACCTGAAAACCTACTCTGTCTATGCCTGAACTGACCTTGGGGGGAGTGGGAGGACTTAGGCGGAAGAAAGGGTTTAGATCCCCCTGGCTGAGCTTTAGCGGTTGGCCTGGGTTTGGGGAAGTTAAATGCAGGTTTCTTAGAAGGGGTGGGACTGTGCTTGAAAGCCTGTGCCATATTGAACACCGTTCGCCACACTTCAGGGGACATTAGAGAGGGAGTACGCACTGGTGACATGACCACCTGATTCGCAATGCGATCAGGAAGCTTGCGAACTAAAGACATTCTGAGATCTTGTCTTGCTCGTACCGCCTCAAGCAAGGCGGTGCGTATGTCACCCAGGGATTGGATTGACGACTGGAGGAGCAGTCGCCGGGATAATTCAACCGATCTTCTGGCATCCGCATCTGCGATTGCCTGAGTGGACCGCAGTAAAGACTTAGCTACCTGTTGAGACACTATGTACTGAGAGAACAGGCGAAAAGCTTTCCCCCTTAGCCTAAATTCTCTGTCTAGGTGAGTAGGGGTAGGGGTAGTGAAAGGGTCTTTTAGCTCACAAAGATTAATCTTAGGTGCGGCTAGGAAAGAAAACCAAGCTGACGGGACTCCGCCGGCAGAACCTACTGGCATAGAGAACCATGAATGAGAATCTTGAGGGATCTGGTGGGAAGATTTAGATGTAAATGTGGTTGCAAAGTTTTGAGCCTTTACCTCCCAATCTACCCAAGGTCCTGGACCCAACTGCCCCACCTTCAAGACTGGATTAGCTGCTTCGTCTGTGACGGTCTGTAAATCAAGTTCAGGAGTGAGAGCTGACAGAGTCTTAATATCATTGAACCCATCCAGCTTAGACCAGTCTGAAAAAAGTTTTGAAGCTGAGGCAGGGGGTAAAGCTGGCTTAGAAGCATACACAAAATAGTCTTGGTGATAATAACTAGGTATAGCCTTGATGTTCACGTCTAGTACATTTCCCAAAATATCCAAAGCCCTTAACTTCTTTGATTTGTTGCCCTGGATGACCCACTCACGCGGTACTGGGAGTTCCCCTGACAAGGTAGGTTGGGCGAGCTCTGGTTTAGTGGGGGTCAAAAGGACCCATGACTCGTCTGGTCCATAAAGCAAGGGCATAGCTACCTTTCTAAGAGGCGCCTTGTCTAGAGGGGGTGGATTGACATCCGTTATGACCCTTACATTTGAAGTTGTCAATGCCGCCGTAACAGGCCTAGTACCCACTGATGTTGACAGAGAGGGGGGGTTAGGGATCTTAGATAAAGCAATCGAAGTCATCAGAGGCCGTACCGTAGAACTTGTCGTGGGAGCCCCCAAGTCCATTGTGGGGGTTTCTTGTTGTTGGCCAATTTTTTTTAGCTAAAGCATGAGTAAGCAGCCCATTAATTTCTTGCGCAGTAACAAATTGGTTAGATGATGAACTTACAGGTGAATCATTAATATCCTGCGCGGCGTCTAAGCCTGAGCCTGACTCTTGTCCTTCCATCTCCGAAATTATTGAAACCTCGTCTTTCTCCTCCTGAGAAGAGCCCGCCGAAGCAGGGGTACCTTGTTGCCAAGATAAGTCAGGAATAGAGGATGGGATCGCCGCGTCCCTGTGGACATCAGCTACTGTGTGACTCGTTTGAGTCGGACGTGGGTGGTCAGACCCTGGCTGAGCAAACCGCCAACACCGAGGCCCTGGCTTACACTCTCTTGGGAGTCTGAAACATTCTCAATTACTGAACCCCCTGAACTCTCCAATTCCAGGGTTAAAATATTGATGGGTAAATCCTCTTTAGGGACTGGCACCGCACTGGACCCTTGAGTCCTAACACACCTCCGCCGACCTCCGAGCTGTCAACACCTCGCAGCTGCTCCCCGATAATGAGTTACCTTGTGTGAAGTTGATAGGAGTGTCTAAGTGTTGTCCCGGAAATTTATATGTGCATTTCAATAAGTAATTAGGTGTTTTATGAGCAATTCAGATTTAATTGGATATTCCAAGTAATTGAAAATATGGATTAAGTAAAACAGTTCCTGGAGTGAGATGGGATAGTGGGGCGATTGTTGTTTTTAGGCTGGCAGACGACCACCTCGCGATGGCGGGAAGGCGTGAAAGCCTAGCTGGGGATGAGGAGGATTATGAATTTGAAGGCTTTATCACCGAGGACAAGGATGATCAGTTGGCAAGTATGAAAAAACAATTAATGGGTCTTGTGAGATGGAGGGGAGTGATGGAAAATTGGAGGAAGGAGTTAGGGGCTAAAGTAGAAGTTTTGTCCGATATGTGTGGCGTTACTAGCGGGGTGGATAGGCCTAGGCCAGTAAGTGACAGCCTAGAGGCAGTGATGGCCAGAGTAGACGAGTTAGCGTCGGAAAATGTGGCACTCAAGGCTCAGCTTAAGGAATATGAGGGCCACCTGAGTGAGGAAGTAAAAGGAATTAGTGAGGTAAAAAATGAGTGGACAAGGGTAGAGAGTGCCACGATGGTAGCCCTTGAAGAAATTGTGAAGGAGCAGAAGGAAGAGAGAGAAAAGGAAAAGAAAGAGTTTGAAAAAAATGTAGTGCAAGTTTTAAAGAAGAAAGAGAAGGTAGTGAGAGAGACAATAGATAGAGGTAAGTGTGTAGTAATCTTTGGAGATGTGGAAGAGCACCTGGCAGATATGAAGGTAAGAAAGGAAAGGGATGTTGTGAAAGTCAAGGGGATACTGGATTACTTAGACGAGGGTTATGGATGGGTAAAAGAACTGGAGGAGGTGAGAAGGTTAGGAATATATAAGAAGGGCGAGATGAGACCACTAAGAGTGGAACTAAAGTTTAGATCAACAGCAGAAGCAGTAGCCAATGTGAGCTGGAAATTAAATTCGACAGAGCTGAATCATATAAGGGTAAAAAAGGACCTAAGTGTAGAAGAACGAGAACAGTTAAGGGAACTCCAAGCTAAGGCTGATGAAGAGAATGGAAAGTTGTCTGAAGAGCAAAAGAAGAAATTTTTTTGGAGAATAAGGGAAGGGCAAGTAAGGAAGTGGTACATCAGGAGCCACCAAGAACCGAAAGTAAGAGGAGTGATAGGGAAAGAGACAGAGAGACAAGTACGAAGTCAAAGCAAGGAGACGGAGCGAGAGATAATGCAGGGAGCAGGGGACCGGAGAGAGAGCCAGGATGTGGTGGAGAGGGTGGAACAGAGGGAGAGAGAGGGGGGAGGAGAATAGAATTAGTGGGGGAGGTGGAACTGGGTCAGGGAAGGGATGGAGGAGGAGGAGGTGAACCTGGTAGGAGGCAGAAAGGGAAGAGAAACAAGGAGGTGGATTCAAATATACTGTGCTACTACACTAATATAGATGGAATAAACAGTAAAAAGGTAGAGTTAGATAATATATTAAGAAAAGATCAACCACAGATAGTCTGTTTGACAGAGACAAAGCTGAACCAGGACTTTGACAGCAACATAGTGTTTAGTGAAGGATATAATATATGGAGAAATGATAGAAAGGGTAAAAGGGGAGGTGGAGTGGCAGTATTAGTTAAGAACCCTATGACAGCAAAGCACGTGGAGTTAAATAATGACAAGGCAGAAATAATGGCAGTTGAACTCAATGATATAGAAGGAAAAAAGCTAGACATAGCAGTAGCTTACATGCCACCAAAGACCAGAGCATGGAGGGAGTTGGAGTTTGAGGAGATGGTAGAGGATATGATTCAGTCGTTGAGAAGATTGCTTTTAAGGAAGAATCGATTGATCTTGGTAGGAGATTTCAACTGTAGTGAGGTTGATTGGGAATCGGGAGATGCAGGGCCAAATCAGAGATCTTGGGGAAGTCGGCTAGTGGAGTTGGTTACGGAAAATGTACTTACACAACATGTGAAGGAAAATACAAGAATGAGGGGTAATAACGAACCTTCTAAACTCGATCTGATTTTTACAAAAGATCCTCACGAAATTAGTGATATAAACTATCTATGTCCTGTAGGTAAAAGTGATCACCTATTACTAAAATGGAAGTTGACCTCGAGTAATGCCAATAGATTAGACAATAGCTACATAAATGACAGATTAAATTATAGTAAAGCTGATTATGTATCCTTGAAAAGATATTTAGAGGGAGTAGATTGGGATCTTATTTTGAAGGAACGGGACGTACAAGGTAAATATAGTAGATTCCTCGAAATTTATAGAGTAGGAACCAATATGTTTGTCCCAAGATATAAAACTGGAAATTTTACTAAGCAGAAAGATTGGTTTAATTTGAAATGCAAAAGAGCTTTGGGTAGGCGTGATGCAGCTTGGGCTAGATTAAGAAGAAGGAACACTGAGAGTAATCGGAATAAATATAAACAGGAGAGGAATAGATATGTTAACATAATTAGGCAAGTTAAAATGAACTATGAGAAGAACATAGTAAATAAATGTGAAAGTGACCCTAGATTATTTTATAAATATATAAACAGTAAGTTGAAGGTAAAGAAACAAATTACTAAATTAAGAGTTGATGCTAGGACGTATGAAAATGTATCGGACATGTGTGAGGTAATGAATAACAAATTGGGGTCAGTTTTTACTAGAGAGGAAGGTTTTGACGAACCACAGGCGGGAGTACTGGAGAGTGGTCTTAGTAAGATTGAAATAACTAGAGATGAGCTGTTATCTGCGATGAGAGGACTTGAAGTAAGGAAAGCTATGGGACCGGATGAAGTGTCTGCCTGGGTTTTAAAGGAGTGTGCAGAGCAATTAGTGGAGCCAGTGAGGGACATAATTCAAGCTTCCTTAGATAAAGGACAGGTTCCTGTTGAATGGAAAAGAGCTAATATCATTCCGATATACAAGAATGGAAACCCTGAGGACCCTCTAAACTATAGACCAGTTTCACTTACTAGTATTGTATGCAAGATTTGTGAAAAGCTAATTAGGAAGAGATGGATGAAAATGTTGGAGAGAAAGAAAATAATAACCCCAAAGCAATTTGGATTCAGAGAAGGGACATCTTGTGTTACCAGTTTGCTATGTTATTACAGTAGGGTGATAGATGTACTCCAAGAAAGAGGCGGATGGGTGGACTGCGTCTACTTAGACCTTTCCAAAGCATTCGATAAGGTACCACATAAGAGATTGTTATCTAAGCTTGAGACGCTAGGATGTGTCAGGGGGAGTTTGCTGAAATGGATGGAGAGCTATTTAACAGATAGGGAAATGAGGACCAACATTAGAGGAACTTACTCATCGTGGCGGAAAGTTGAGAGTGGTGTGCCGCAGGGATCTGTGTTGGCACCTCTCATGTTCCTTATGTACGTGAATGACCTGCCGATAGGCATAAACTCTTACATGTCAATGTTTGCAGATGACGTAAAAATTATGAGACAAATAACAAATAAAAGTAGTTGTGAGGAGCTGCAAGGGGATTTAGATAAAATATACGAATGGAGCACCAAGTGGAAAATGAAATTTAATATAAGTAAATGTCATGTGTTAAATATGGGAAGAAGTGTGAATAGACCAAATTGGGAGTACAGGATGGGAGATAATAAAATTAGCAAGGCCGAAAAAGAAAAAGATTTAGGGTTGATTATACAAGATAATTTGTCGCCAGAGAAACATATTAACAAGCTCTTTAGCGGAATGTATGCAATGGCCGGGAATATGAAAGTTGCTCTGAACTATTTGGATGAGACCATGGTAGCGAAAATTATGAAGAGTATGATTAGACCAAGATTGGAGTATGCAGCAGTGGTGTGGTCCCCGCATCTAAAGAAGCATATTCACAAGTTAGAAAGAATCCAGAGAGCAGTCACTAGATTGGTTCCAAGTCTCAGAGAACTGCCATATGAAGGGAGGCTAGACAAATTAAATCTACCGAGTCTAAAAGAGAGGAGAGAGAGGGGAGACATGATAATGATGTACAAATGTACCCGGGGGCTGGAGAGGCTGGATAGGGAGGATATATTAATTATGGATACAGGAATAACTAGAGGCCACAGCTACAAAGTAAAAAGACCTACCTGCAAGAACGATATCAGGAAGTTTAGCTTCCCCTATAGATGTATTGACAAATGGAATGGGCTGGAGGAGGAGGTGGTAGGGGCAAGGAACATCCATATTTTCAAGAAAAAATTGGATAAAAAGTAGACTGAGAGACGGGACAACACGAGCTTAGCTCAACTCCTGTAAACTACAATTAGGTAAATACAAACTCTGTCTGGGGTAGAAGTGCGATGAGAGGCACTAGACGCTGGTGAATGCTTTCGTTATGGGAATCCTTTTTGGAGGATTTATGGCTACGGTGTGACCGTGAACTACTCTTAGATTTGGAGGATTCATCGCCGTGACCACTGGTGGAACCTTCCGTCCTACTCTTCTTACTCGCTGGTGAAGAGGCTAGACTAGAAGACTGGCGTCTGAGAGGTGACCTAGACCGAGATCTCGCCCGAGACGAGGAGGCGGACGCCGGGGGTGTAGGCTCTCGTGGACGTTTTGGTGTAGCAGCAGAAGATACAGAACCCTGACCAGTCTCCGCCGGCTTATGACACGTGACTCTAGAGGAACGTTTAGGGGGAGGGTGTTCAGAGAGCAATCTATGCCAAAGAGGGGACGTTGTCACATTGAAGTGATTTATGTGCAACAATTGTAGTGTAGGCAGACATCTGTTGCCTAACTCTTCTTAACGCTACTGCCGCGGTCTTATCATTGTCGCAAAGGACCTTTACAGCTAATTGGGAGCAAAAAGAACAATTACGCATTACCCAGACCCCTTGAACGGTCTAGACATTTAACACACCTTATACAAAGGGTATGCGCAAAAATAGGGATACCAGCACAAGCAGGGGTAGTGCATAAAGCAAAGACTGGGGCCAAGGTAGCCATGACAGAGACTGGTGGGGAAAACTACCGCCGGGTCTGTATTGGTCCGCCGGAGCCCAGCTCTGGACAAAAAGAAAATTTCCAGGAATTAATGCTCATAAGGTTAACCCAACATGTTCGCACACAAGTGTTAATAACCCACCGGATAACGAGATGTAATGACACAACGATCACAGCTCGCTACGCGGCGGGGTTCAGAATATCTAAACAAATCTTTTGAAGAAAGTGAAGAATACCCTCTGACATAATATAACGGTCCAGCATGGCGATTATAGTCTTTCTGGTGGTGACTGTCTCAAGATTCAATTTTGGAACAAAAACAACCCCCCATAAAGACTTGAAATATTTTAGTAGAATAACACAAGGCAGGCTGATACGAGATCTGATTTCTAACGAATTGTCACAACAAGATCGCCGTAAGTTTGAAGGCGGCGATACCTAATCGTATCACTAAATTAAGTGGTTAAATCGAAATTGAATTGTAAATTCCTTATTTCCTCCACCTAGGAGCACCCGCCGGGTGTGAAAAACGATGTTAACCCCAATTGAACCTTCAATCGCCGTAAGTGTAAAGGCGGCGATACATATAGTACCACTTAAAATGGATTGGTTAACTAACTGAATGACTTAGTTCATCCCACCCTACCAAGGTACACCCGCCGGGTGAGATGTCAAAACGTTAACCCCAAAAGTTCCTGTCCCCACTTCTTTGTAAAAGATCGCCGGGGAGGAAAGCCCTTAACAACAGCTAGGTTTTTCATGTGGTTTTGTAAAACCGGGTAGAAAAACTACATAACGTAAGTTCGCATGAACAAAGTTTTATAGATGGGTACAGCCATTCCGCCGGGAATCAAAGGAGGCCTGAAACCAGGCACCAACACAGAGACGCAGTCCTGGAGAGCCACAGACACCTCATCGCCGGGGACACCAGCCTGTGTTAAAACCACGTGTGGCCCAACACGGCTCTCGGCCGGGTTTTTTTCATGGTGAAACCGAGAAAAAACCCGCCGGAAGGAAACCCACCCCGAACAGACACCATCTGAACGTACAACGGACACGAGGGAAGCCACGCACGACTAACCAAAGTCCACACAATAATCCGTGGAATTAGCCAATACACAACTAAACCAGGAAACAAATATAGTCCGAGGAATTAGCCAATACACAACTAAAACCCGGATACACATGACACAGTAGGGCATATTTATAAATAATAAACAATAACACTTGTACATGTGGCAAAGCTACGAGCGGCTGGCTAGGCCTAAGTAGACGGCATCATAAAAGTTGAAATATACACAAAACACTGGAAATATCACAACAGGAACCACCGCCAACACACCACTGTAACAAATATTCCGGCAAAGGGAAGACTGACTCGGGACCCAGAAAAAACTTCACTAAGTGAAGAGAAATACGCTGGGAACGTCAGTAAGCAAAGCTTACCTCATCAGAAAGATAAAAGGCAGCAATAATTAACGCGTAATGAAAGCCACCTGCATCACAGCTAACACAACTGTGAAAAAGTTCACATGTCCACAACAGGACCACGAGGGTACATCCGAAATAGATGCCCCAAAAACACGACCCAAAATACACTGCACTGCGGGCAACCAGCCCAGGACACTCCTGCTACGCATATCCTAACCTTACTCGATACATCCCGGAGTAAACAAATGAGAAAAAACTCACTAGGGACGCAACAAATGCGGAACCAGCGGAGCGTGGGGAGACACGTCCGGGCAGGCTGAGCGCAGAGCAGAGAAGGAGGAATGACGCCTGAATCAGCGTCTGGTCAGAGATCCACACAAGTACATCCACGATATGATGGAAAGCTTATTGGATAGTTATTCTTATTTTCTTTTTATTTTTATTTTTTACGAAGTTTTTTCGTAGTGAGAACCCAATTCATAATGACTGAAGCCATGAGTGAGGTCGCGTGCGCTCATGATGAAGGCTCCTCAGTTTTTAAATGCTCTGCGCGGTAGATTCAAACTACGGCGGATTAGTGTTTGAAGAGGATGCCTTATGTAATAGGCATGTTCGTCAATGATGGAGGGGCCACTAATAAATTCAGAAGATGGCGAGCAAGGGTCTAAGAGTCAATATTAACAAAACCAAGGTTATGCATTGTAGATTGATACGAGGCAATGTGGAAAAGAGCGGTGCATACCCATGTGCAGTGTGTGGAAAGGGTATGGGCGCTAACTCGATTCGGTGTAGCATCTGTCGATGTTGGGTGCACCATGGGAATAAGCGCTGTAGTAGAATAAAAGGACCCCTGCCGAAGGATAAGTTAGAAATCGAGAAATTTGAGTGCGTATTGTGCAAAGACGAGCTTGTGTTAAATGATGATCTTGTGGCTGTGAATTTTGGAAACGAGTCATTGGAGCTGGTGGACAAGTTTTGTTACCTAGGAGATACCATCTCTGCCGGTGGTGGGGCCGAGGCTGCCACTGTCGCTAGAATTAGATGTGGCTGGGGGCAGTTCAGAGAACTGTTGCCAATTCTGACCATGAAAAGAATGCCTCTCCTCCTGAAGGGAAAGGTGTATGCCTCATGTGTTAGAAGTGCAATGATGTATGCCTCAGAAACATGGGCCGTTAAAGTAGAGGATGTGGGGCCAGGCTGCAGGATAGAATAACAAATGATGAGCTGAGGAGACATTTAGGTATAAAGAGTATTAGCAAGGAGATGCGTACAAGCAGAATGGGATGGTATGGGCATGTGGAGAGAGTGGATGAACAAAATGGGGTGAAAAGATGCAGGTCTGTGATTGTGGAGGGAGCTGCACCAAGGGGTGTACTGAGGAAGACCTGGGATCGGACTATACGTGCCGATCTCAAATCCCAAAACTTGACAAGTGAAGCAGCCCTTAACAGGGTTCTCTGGAACGTCGCCATTAGGACAAGAGACTGAAACTGCACGTGTGTGTGGAGCACTCAGTCTTAAAATGTTATGTGTGTATGTATATGGAATATATGGCAATTCATCCCAGCAACTTCCTCAAAGTCCCCTTGTTGAGCTTTCTCTGCCCTAAAATCTGATGCAAATCACCTAAAATATCGACCAAACAACACTCAACCACACTTCATGCGCCATATGCATAAAATTGGATAGCAAAAGGGAAACCATTACATCTTGTACTGATCTTTTCTGTTGAAGTTATCCATAGCTCCCCTTCTGGTTCCCCCCTCCCCTCAACACCACCAATGGCACCACTGAGATGTTCCCCACCACTACCACCTCCACGAAAATTTGCCAAGAAGCCCAAGAACTCATCATGATTGTCAGAACCGAGGAAGGGGTTGTCTGGATCGTCCTGTGGGGCTGATCATCTTCTTGGGACTGGCGGGTCCAAAAGAATTCAGTAATTCTGCGTTGTTGTCTGGCATTGATACGGGTAATGGGCATGACAAATTTCAGTGTAGGATCTAAGAGCATTAGAGATAAGAGATGCACTTTGGTCAGCCCAATCTCAATTAGGATCTTCATTGTTGATGAGGTGGGTGATCTTTTCAATCAATTCAACAATTTGGTGCAAAGATCCAGTTGTAAGCTCCCCTGGTGGCCGATCTCCAGCATCCCTTGGCTCTTCATCCTCTTCTCATCTAACTGCTGCATTAACTCCTATGGTTCTGGGGCAAGGGGGGCAATTATCTCTCTGTTTCCTGGCAGAAACCTAGAAAGTACGGGATTCTTGAGTTTGAAGGTGATGGTACTGTTTGAATGCTTACTCCTTATTGTGGACAGCAGTAGAACAAGCGTGTATGTGTGTTTTTTTTTTTTTTTTTTTTTTTTTTTTTTTTTTTTTTTTTTTTTTTTACCCCTTCAACCCCGGGTGGTACACGTGTGTACCATTATGTTTTGACCCGAGGAACCCGGGTGGTACAACATTGTACCATTGCTTGCGTATGTGCTTTCGAATGGCGCGCGTAAACATTTCGTTCCGTGGTCGCTAGGCGACGCCACCAGACACCATGTACGCCACCAAAACAGTCTCTACCCTGCCGCCAACATGGATACTAGCCCAAAAAGTTATTCCCCTGTGTCCGATTCCATGCTCCCTTCGACGCCTGCCCATGTTCGTCGCGCCCTAACGCAAAGGCACGTACAAGATGCGTTGACTCCCGGAGGTATTGAAATAGCTTTGAGGAGTTATGAACGTGGTGAAGGACAAAATAGTGTTGATGACTTGGGCAGTGATAGCTCCGACTCTTATCAGTCTCACTATAGTGAAGATTTAGACGATCTAGACGAAATTCATCAAAGAGACGCGCAATTTGTTGGATTTGAGCATGACGATGAAAGTGATGATAGTACTGAACGTGATATAGTTGTGCAAGGTGATGAGAGTGTAGTGAGAGTGAGCGAATGGGACAGCACTAGGTCGACTGCCAAGTTTAGGTTGAGTGACACGACACCTAGCCCTTCGCCAGCTAAATCCCCATTCAAGATACGTTTTTATAAGAAGCAAGTTCTTGAAAAGGCGGCTGCGGCAGCCAGGAAAGAGGCCCTAAAACTTGGTGAGGGAGCAGTGCGTGAGGGTGCCAGTGAGGCTGAGCGTGAGGGTGAGGTTGACCCGCCATTGTCTTCCTTATCTACCCACGCCACCCAAGTTGCCCCAGGCGCCCGCCATTCTTCCCCACCACCACCAGCACTGCCTAGGGTTGAGGACCCCCCACTTTCGGCCTATTTACCCCCTATTTCCCCCGAGAGGAGACATACTACTACAGAAAAGGGAAAAGGGAGAAAATATGTGAAAAAAGGAGCTACAAGTAGGCGCTCTTTGTTCGAGGCTCCCGCGGCTTCCACCCCTGCCGGTCCCAGCCATACGCCCCCGCAACTTTCCCCAGGGTCCACCCCACCTCTCCAGCCTACAACAGAGGTTCCTGACGATGTATTTGACCTCGCATCCATACCTGCACCTACAGACACTGAACCAGTGCTGTCTACGACTCGTCGTAGGCCAAGGAGCCCCGAACCTCTGCATGAAGATGACAGAGCCTCACCTGCCACTCCTTCCCCACCTCGCCGACCTACACGCCGCCCACGCATCATTCGTTCCCCGCGAGATTATGAGGGGGGGTCTGAAGATGAAGGGCACCTCACAGATGACTCTGGCCATGATTACCTGGGTCCACCGTCAGGGCAAGATGACGGCTCTGACGACAACGACGATGACTTTATGGACATCGACGACCCTCAACCCAGACGCTTTGCCCAGGGCCGTCGTGCTCCTGGCCGCCCTGGCCGCCGGGCTGGGCCTGGGCGACGTCGCGCTCCTGGCCGCCCTAGGGTGCGCGCCGCCAAAGTTCGTGGGCGTGCTGCCCAAGCTGCAGCTCCTCGTCAGCATCGCCAGCAGGACCCATTTTATATTTTCAACTGGCAGGATGTGGCTGCTGATGAAGTGAATGACCCTGATGTAACCCCTTTTGATGAGGTACAGGAGGGTTCAGGAGTTACCCCAAGTTTTCCCGCAGGCCCCAATGCTCCGCCACATGAGCTTTTTGAGGCATTTTTTGATAAGGAGGTTACTGAGTTTGTCATAGAAGAGACAAACAAGCACCACCAAATCCAGGTGAACTTTTTTGGCAAGGTGACCAAGGGCCACATGAAGCGGTGGACCCCAGTGACTCATCCCGAGTTCATGGTGTTCCTGGCAATCACCATGCTAATGCCTCATGTAAAGAAGCACAGGTTGGCTGACTATTGGATCACCAAAGATCTGATATCCACCCCTGCCTTCGGGAAATACATCTCTCGGGACCGGTACCTCGACATCCTCGGAGCGCTCCATCTTGTCACCAACACCGACATGCATCTCTCTGACAAGCTGTGGAAGATTAGGACGTTGTACGAGATGATGCGAGAACGTTTCACGTCATACTTCACGCCCTTCTGCAACGTCTGTATTGACGAGTCTCTTGTGCTGTTCCGGGGAAAGCTGAGCTTCAGGCAGTACATCCCCTCAAAGAGACATCGCTTTGGTATAAAGTTCTTTGTGCTGTGCGATTGCCAAACTGGCTATGTCCTGGACTTCCTGGTCTACAGCGGGAAGGAAGGGGACGTGGAAATAGACCCCCTCATTGGCTTTGGCGGAGCAGTGGTTCAAGCCATGATGAACCGGTACTTCGAGAAGAATCACGTCCTCTACACGGACAACTACTACACGTCCCCCACTCTCTCAAAGTACCTCCATCAGCGCAAGACGGGGACTGTAGGCACAGTTAGAGCGAAAAGGAAGGGCATGCCAACTTTCCTTCCTAAAACCAAGAAAGGCGATGTCTTCAAGAAGAAGTCGGGACCCATTCTGGCTATCCACTGGCACGACCAGCGGAAGGTCAACCTCCTGAGCACCGTCCACAAGGGGAAAATGGTTGAGACTGGCAAGGTGGATCGCCGCACCCAAGTCAGGGTGACCAAGCCCGATGCTGTAATGGACTACAACATAAATATGAGGCTGGTGGACAAGTCCGACATGCAGATAGGCTTCATCGACTGTCTGCGTACCTCGTGCAGATGGTACAAAAAGTTCTTTCTGCACATGGTGGACATGTCAATGCTGAATGCCTACAATATCTACAGGCTTCGGAATCCGCGCACACCCAGGAAGTTCAGTAGCCTGCGGAGGTTCCAAAAACAGGTGTTGGTGGAGCTCCTGGACAGGTATGCTACGCCACAGAGGGCAGTGGCACAACCTGGGCGCCCCGTTCAGGACCGCATGCAGTGTGCACAGTATCTAAATGTGCACAAGCTCGGTTACCTGCCTCTGGAACGAGATGGAGTCACCATTAGCAGAAGGCGGTGCCATGTCTGCTGGAACAGCCAGGTGAGGCCGAGGAAGCAGAAAAAGACCACCATGCAGTGTGTGGAGTGCCAGGTGTCACTATGTGCTATACCGTGCTTTGCTGAATACCACACCAAGCAGGAGTACTAACTAATAGAAAAGTAGTATAGGAAAATAGAAAGAGAGAAATGGCTAAGGTAGGGTAGAGGATGCCAAACCTCACTCTGGATAGGACCAGCCCTCACCCGACGAGCCAAGATTTCTAGCATTAGACTGAGAGAAAGAAATTGGAATGTATGCCTCCATGTCCAAGATGATCACCTTCAATGATCACATTCAAGGTGCCTTAACCCTCCAGCCCCGGCTATGTATTCCCCGAAACCCGGGTGTTTTGGCCGAAAAACGTCTAGGCTAGGCTGCCGTATATTTGTTAATCTGACTGCTTCCCGCATTCCCACGCATCCCCAAGCGTAGCTGTGTTATTTACCTGTAGAATGGCGTTAAGTAGAGCTCTCTAAGTAAACTGGTTGATTTGTGATGATGATTTCATTGGAGATAACTTTATGGCCAAAACAGCCACTTTACACTACTTTTCGATACTTAACAACAACATACAGGCACACACGAACAAGCGACGCTCTCCTTCTTGTGGCTGGAGATGCGGGGCGTCGGTCCAGCCGGCTGTTGTTTACATGCGTCGGACCGACGCCTCGCACAAGAAGCTCACAGGCTTTCAACCACTGGGCGTTCAAGAGCCCTTCCGGGTACCTGTTATATGCTTTTTTATGGGCGTTCAAGAGCCCTTCCATGGTGAGAGGGTTAAAGAGAGATTGCTCTGAAAAGCTGCCACCTTGTAATTATTTTATTGTAAAATTAACATAATTTGTATGTTTTATTGGCAATATAAATATATTCAGTTTCAGTTTCACAACTGCATTCCCGAACCTGAAAACTCATGCCGACACAGGCTTACCATGTACAGAAGTCGCTTTTGTTCTGTCATCTATGTCTACAATATATTTCCCTCAGTACTCACCAAGGAAATTGAAGAAGTAAAAGGAGCAATATCCAAGACAAGAGGGAACTGAACGTAGCGGTTGACTTTGGCGAGGTTGAAGCCGATGTGATGGAAGCGCTTCAGCTGTAGGGTGAGGATGGCCGGGGGAGACAGTATCAACATTTGCTTGCTGGCGTTGCTCTTCACCGAGTCCTTCTGGTCATCTGCAACAATAACATTAAGCAAGTAATGGTAACTTTAACACATTGTGTCCAATAGTAACTTGAAAACTCAATAAGGTTGAGTATGTAACAATAATTTGATCTTTGGAAGAGATAAATAACAGTAACTTGAAGAAAGGCTTGGACAGATTAATTAACAACAATATGCAAAATACAACTGGATTAAAAATTATTATTATTATTCACACACATCTAGGTCCCCCAGGAGAAGACCCAGAGACCAAGGATCACTAGGGCCCTCCAGCACTCCCCCCGGTCCCAGACCTCCCGGAGAGGTTCCAATCTCAGCAGGCAGACACGTAGTGGAACCATACCACAATGCCCACCCACCTCACATCCAGGCATGAGCTTTCATATACACTGGCTCCCCGGGCCAGGCGCTTGACGGACTATTATCTAGTCCAACTGGTGCCCGACCCCCTCTCTCAACGACCGCGTTATCACTCATCTATTCACAAGCATTCTCCATTCATTATTATTCATTACCACTTCTCTTGCCTGTTTTACAGTTATCCGTCTATCTTCCAACGCTTATACTACACCCTCTCTCCATACATAAATACAAGTTTAAAGACCATTTTGTCCACAGAGAATGTGGTTACAGTCTCTCGTCCTAAATGGCAGCTTTCCAGGCGGCCCTGTCAAGGGCTGCCTCTGTTGTCAAGTTCTTTATTTTGAGATCGGACCGGAGTACCCGAGCCCACGTCATTCTAGGTCCACCCCTACGCGCAGCTCCCCCCACGTTCACAGTCCGGCATTTCTTCACCCAGTTCTGATCATCCATTCTCTCCACATGTCCAAACCAACCAAGTCGGCTCGTGCGCATCACTTCACTGACACTCCTAATGCCCAGATGCCTTCTCAATTCCTCGCTCGATACCCTGACCCTAAGATTAACCACCCCCCATCTCAACCGAGATCTTCCTCTCCCTCTACCTCCCCTTGAATCTGACTCATATACTCTCTTTGTAAGCCTTTCATCTCCCATTCGCTCAACATGTCCACTGCACCCTTCTGTCCACTCCGGCCGACAAGGATTCCTGCTGTCCCACTCTCCTACGTACCTCTACATTCCTCAATCTGTCTTTACGCAATCAATCTGTCTCTTGTGCCATCAGAGCCCATGCCCCAGCCCCATACATCACTGTTAGTACAACTATCCCGTTATACATTGCACTTTTAGCTTTCATTCCAAGACTTCTCACCTTCCACATACTTCCCATTGCTCTGAAAACTTTCCTTCCTTCACATACTCTCTGTCTTACCTCTATTTCCACTTCTGGGTCCCTGCTTATCACTCCTCCTAGATATTTAAAACACTTCACTTGTTCCAGTATTTCCCCATCCAGCCGCACATCCAGATTTACCCTACGAGCACCTATATTACACACCATCACTTTACTTTTATTGACATTCACACATAGCTTCCTCCTCCCACATACCACACCAAACTCTTTGACTACTCGCTGTAGTTTCACCAAAGAATCTGCCACCAATGCTGTGCCATCACCAAACAGTAACTGATTCAACTTCCCATCATCACCATTCTATTTATTATTATTTATTTATTCATCATTGACGATGCGCCTTAACATTGTTTATGGCCAATCTTTGAACTCCAACTTGTCTTTCAAACTTCCCGCCCGGGAGAGATCAAAATACGATTGCCACACATTGTGAGCGAAACGCTCTTAAAAAACACTCACAGACTCGTCCTATATGATGTGGGTACCACTACTAGAAAAATCTAGCAAAAAATAATGAAAATTAAAAATTTAAACTTGATCTTAGCATTGCGCTTCCCATGCGTCTGCTGTTCTGCATGCTTCGCCTCGCTCATCGAAGCGATTCCTCGTCCTTATTCCTCCCGGGCCCGCTTGCGTCGGACGTGTCTCGAGGGCGCTCCAGCTCTCCTTTATTCTTCACCCCCCTCAGACATGGTGAGTCTTTTGCTCATATGTACATGCTAAGTGCTGAGGATAGGTAGCTTATAGACTAGGAGTAGGCTGTGAACGTCCTTTCGCGGGCCCTGGAGACTGTTTTTCTGGGTACTGTTGTATTTACCTAATTGTATTTACCTAATTGTAGTTTACAGGAGTTGAGCTAAGCTGGTGTTGTCCCGTCTCTCAATCTACTTTTTATCCAATTTTGTCTTGAAAATATGGATGTTCCTTGCCCCTACCACCTCCTCCTCCAGCCCATTCCATTTGTCAATACATCTATAGGGGAAGCTAAACTTCCTGATATCGTTCTTGCAGGTAGGTCTTTTTACTTTGTAGCTGTGGCCTCTAGTTATTCCTGTATCCATAATTAACATATCCTCCCTATCCAGGCTCTCCAGCCCCCGGGTGCATTTGTACATCATTATCATGTCTCCCCTCTCTCTCCTCTCTTTTAAACTTGGTAGATTTAATTTGTCTAGCCTCCCTTCATATGGCAGTTCTCTGAGACTTGGAACCAATCTAGTAACTGCTCTCTGGATTCTTTCTAACTTGTGAATATGCTTCTTTAGATGCGGGGACCACACCACTGCTGCATACTCCAATCTTGGTCTAATCATACTCTTCATAATTTTCGCTACCATGGTCTCATCCAAGTAGTTCAGAGCAACTTTCATATTCCCGGCCATTGCATACATTCCGCTAAAGAGCTTGTTAATATGTTTCTCTGGCGACAAATTATCTTGTATAATCAACCCTAAATCCTTTTCTTTTCGGCCTTGCTAATTATATTATCTCCCATCCTGTACTCCCAATTTGGTCTATTCACACTTCTTCCCATATTTAACACATGGCATTTACTTATATTAAATTTCATTTTCCACTTGGTGCTCCATTCATATATTCTATCTAAATCCCCTTGCAGCTCCTCACAACTACTTTTATTTGTTATTTGTCTCATACTTTTTACGTCGTCTGCAAACATTGACATGTAGGAATTTATGCCTATCGGCAGGTCATTCACGTACATAAGGAACATGAGAGGTGCCAACACAGATCTCTGCGGCACACCACTCTCAACTTTCCGCCACGATGAGTAAGTTCCTCTAATGTTGGTCCTCATTTCCCTATCTGTTAGATTATAGGTTTGACTCCTGTAAGGAGATAAAGAAAACCTAATATTTAGTAGTGGCCCCGTAATCATTGACGAACATGCCTATTACATAAGGCATCCTCTTCAAACACTAATCCGCCGTAGTTTGAATCTACCGCGCAGAGCATTTAAAAACTGAGGAGCCTTCATCATGAGCGCACGCGACCTCACTCATGGCTTCAGTCATTATGAATTGGGTTCTCACTACGAAAAAACTTCGTAAAAATAAAAACAAAAAGAAAATAAGAATAACTATCCAATAAGCTTTCCATCATATCGTGGATGTACTTGTGTGGATTTCTGACCAGACGCTGAATCAGGCGTCATTCCTCCTTCACTGACATATCAAGTAAACCAAAATCCTTAATACATCAACGAATGGGAAGGGGACGGTCGGGAGGGCCCCAGTCGTCAATGATTACGGGGCCACTACTAAATATTAGGTTTTCTTTATCTCCTTACAGGAGTCAAACCTATAATTTATTAGTGGCCCCTCCATCATTGACGAACATGCCTGATATCTAAGACTGGAGGGGGACATTCGTAATCATATCATAACTCTAGAAAAGCAGATAATAAAAACAACCACATAGTATTCTTACTTTTGAAAAATGTATTTAATACGGCGTAGGCCGGAAATATACAAGAAAAAGGGGGTTCAGGCAGGTGCGTGCTTCAAAGAAGCCTGCCTGACAAAAATAGGTAACCCTGAAGATTCTGAACACAGATCTGTAGTTACAAAAGGCACCCCACTCAACGAGTGGTGACAAAAATAATAAGTTATAAGTTTATATGTGCACATCATAAACCCCAAAATACATGTGGAGATCAATTGCTAATGAACTCCATTGAACTAATGTTACATTGCTTTCGCAGCTAAAACTACTATAACAACACCGTTGTTTTGTACTAAACTTTGTACTAGCACAAATTCTCGCAGAGAAATTTTCATATCACATTTCAACCTTAAATTGTATCACAGCTCTCATACTCCGGCGGGGTCTAGGGTGTCCTATGTCAACTGACTGCACCCCCCCCCCCTTCCTTGAAAATAAACATAAGTGACTGCAGGGCCACCTAGACCCTCTGCCTTAAAGCTATACATGGTAAGGAAGGTTTGTCTAGAGCAACTGACAAGTATCTAGAGAGAAACGTATGATTAGACGCCCACAACTGTGTGGACGCAATATCTTCAACTGAAAAGTTTTTCAGGAAACGTAAAGAGGCCGCCCACTTGCGTAAATCGTGGGCCCTACCCACAACGCCGGGATTACTCTCTTTAATGACTTCTACCAGAAGAGAGGCCAATCGCCGTTTAAGTAAGCGTTTACCCGTACTCGCTACCCATAAAGCACCTTGGGGGTTATGAGGAGCTATTCTTAAATATTTGGTTAGAGCTTGCACTGGACATAAATTATGATGCACCTTTCCCCTTTTTAACGCCGGCACCGTGAATTCAGAAAACACGTGTGCACTATGCTCATTCTTGGCTACAAACGCCGGGGAGGGTGCAATGGAAATTGAATCATTAAGTCTACCAAACCTAAGACAATTAGGTGTGTTGCTCATCGCCGCCAGCTCAGACACTCTGTTTCCGGTGGCCAAAGCCAAAAGGAAAACTGCCTTCTTTAAGATTAAAGCAAAGTCTGCAGTATTTTGATACAGACGAGAATGAAGTAAAGACAAAGCTTTGTCCAGAGACCAAGTAGGCATGAGCTGACGGGGAGGTGGGCGGAGTTTAAAACACGCTCTCATAAATCCTGTTTCCTCCGCCACCGGTATGGATAGACCTGTAAGGTCGAAAAAGGGCACTCTAATCGCAGTTAAGTGATTCTTCAAAGTAACCACAGATAAACGTTTCTGCTCAAACAGATAGTTCAAGTAATTAAAAACCAATGCCACTGAGGGTACAGTTTGTTCCGTTCTAACAATCCAAGAAGTAAAAGCTTTCCAATGAGATTGATATTGTCGCTTAGTAGACTGAGTATATTGATTGAGCAATTTATTGGTCACATCCCTACCGTATGGTGCTAGCCACTTGGCCTCCTGAATGTCCATAATGCAAAAGTCAGCGAGGTCTCTAGGTTGCCAATCGTGTCTAAGTGGAAGTACCCGACCGGGAGCGATACCGGGTCCGGGCACCACATTATTAACTGCTGGCACCACACCTGCGCTGGCCACAGGGGCGCGATTAGCGAGACTAAGCCTCGATAAACTCGTAGTTTGTTCACTACGTGGCACATTAGTGACGCATCTGGCGGCGGAAACAGATAGATGGAGCTCCATCTGTTCCAGTCTGTCACTAGGGCGTCTGGCCCCCCTGCCGGCGTTATCGTCCGGCGGGTGAGGTATAGAGGGAGCTTGTGAGTCTCCTCGGACGCAAAAAGATCCACTTGTGGATGGGAGAGCTCCGCAATCATTAGGTCGAAAATGGGTTGCTTGAGCTCCCATTCTACTGTCGTGCTCTGTCTCCGGGACAGAGCGTCTGCCCAGACGTTCGCTACGCCTGGGAGATAAGATGCGTGAAGATAAATATCTAGACTGGTGGCTAGAACAAAAATCTCTTCCGACACGAGTAGCAACTTCCTTGACCTCGTTGACCCTTGTTTCTGAATACAGTGAACTGCATTCAGATTGTCCATTCTGAAGGCCACTGACTTGCCCCGTAACGCCGGGCCGTGAGCCTGAAGGAAATACAAGGGGACTAGTAACTCTTTGACATTTATGTGAGAGATTTCTAAGTGGGACCAAAGTCCCTGACCCTGGTGCCCCTGATTTGACTGAAATCCCCACCCTATGGTGCCTGACGCATCCGTGTCTACCCATACCGTTGGAGGAGGAGAGGTCCATGACATGATTGAGTGCAATGTTTCCCTCTTCGCCCAGACCGCTAGTAAGGTGTGGATTAATTTTGGTATGGGCCATAATTTTCCCGCCGGTAAGAGTGGGAAATATTTGTTGCCTTCCAATATTAATCGTTTTACTTTCAACCGGCCCAACTTGACAGTTAGCTGAATCCAGTTGAGAGAGCCGACCAGAGACTCCCAGACTCTTCGTGTCGTAGTCAGACTGTGAAGAAACCTGAACAGTTTCCTGCGAAACCTGTTGCGATTGTCCACACTCTGACTCAGAGTGAGAGCGGCGGTGTCCCAGACCAGCCCTATCCACTGAATTACTCTTGAGGGAACAAGGTTTGACTTTACCAGATTTACCTTGAAGCCTAGAGTTTTGACATGATTTAAAATGATATTGACATGTTTTATGCATAATTGTTGTGTCTCTGCCACCACCAGCCAGTCGTCTAGATACCACAACACTCTGATTCCCTGTTTTAACAATGGCATCAGGGCTTGCCGGACTAGTTTCGTGAATAATCGAGGTGCTAGGTTCAAACCGAACGGCATCCTCTGAAAAACAAAATTTTGGTGCCTGATCCTCAAGGCCAGAAACCTTTGAAATCTTTTGTTGACCGACACGTGCCAATAGGCGTCTGTCAGGTCTAGGGAACACATCCAGCCACCCGGCGGAAGTGTTAGCCTGATTTGATGAACTGTTAACATTCTGAAAGACTCGTTGTAAATGTGAAGATTCAGATACGACAGGTCTACGACCGGCCTCATCTGAACACTGTCCCGTTTGGGAACCAAAAACAGTTTTGACGTGAATACAGGGTAATCTGGGGGTACCGGGATGATGACATTCTTGGCAATCATCTCCTGGACCAGCAACTCCACCTCTAATGAAACACAATTTGCCGTTGTCGGCTGACGTAAGCGAGGTCGCCGGAGCCACTGCCAAGTGATGCCTTTGCGTGCCACCATCCGTGCCCAGGTTTTTAACGGCCATGCTTGGTGACACGTTCGGAACGACCCAGTTAGCAGACAAGGGTTCGCCGGCTGTACTTCCCTCGGTTCCTCCGGCTCTAAGGTAGGCACTGGGAGTGAGAAAGACTTTAGTTTTTTGATGGTGGGTTTGGTGGTGTTGGACGCTTCGCCGGCTGGCTGGTGTGGGCCGAAGACTGGCCCTGCCCCGGCTTATACTGGCCGCGTCCCCTCTGTCCTGAAAACCCTCTCTGTCTATGCCTGAACTGACCCAGGGGGGATTGGGAGGACTTAGGCGGAAGAAACGGCTTAGAACCCCCTGGCTGAGCTTTAGTAGGAGGCTTAGGTTTGGGGAAGTTAAATGCGGGTTTCTTAGCCTGTGCGGGACTGTGCTTCACGGTCTGTGCCATGTTAAACACTGTTCGCCATACATCAGGGGACATTAAAGAAGGTGTAAGTACTGGGGACATTACCACCTGGTTAGCAATGCGATCAGGCAGCTTGCGAACTAATGACATCCTAAGATCCTGTCGTGCTCGCACCGCCTCAAGTAAGGCTGTGCGTATGTCACCTAAGGATTGAATTGACGACTGAAGAATCAGACGCCGGGATAATTCAACTGATCTTCGAGCATCCGCGTCTGCGATTGCCTGAGTAGACCTGAGTAAAGACTTAGCCACCTGTTGAGAAACTATGTACTGTGAAAACAGGCGGAAAGCTTTTCCCCTTAGCCTAAATTCTCTGTCTAGGTGAGAAGGGGTAGGGGTAATGAATGGTTCCTTTAGTTCACAAAGATTAATCTTAGGGGCAGCTAAAAAAGAAAATAAAGCTGACGGAACTCCGCCGGCAGAACCTACCGGCATTGAGAACCATGAATGTGTATCCTGAGGGATCTGGTGGGAAGATTTAGAAGTGAAAGTGGTTGCAAAGTTTTGAGCCTCTACCTCCCAATCCACCCAAGGTCCTGGTCCCAACTGTCCCACCTTCAACACTGGATTAGCTGTCTCGTCTGTGACGGTCTGTAAATCTAGTTCAGGAGTAATAGCCGACAGAGCCTTAATATCATTAAACCCATCCAGCTTAGACCAGTCTGAAAAAAGTTTTGAAGCTGAGGCAGGGGGTAAAGCAGGCTTAGATGCATAAACAAAATAATCCTGATGATAATAACTAGGTATAGCCTTGATATTTACGTCCAAAACATTACCCAAGGCATCCAATGCCCTTAATTTCTTAGACTTATTTCCCTGGATAAACCACTCACGTGGTACCGGGAGTTCCCCTGACAAGGTAGGCTGGGCAAGCTCTGGCTTAGAGGGGTTCAAAGGGACCCATGACTCGTCTGGCCCATAAAGCAGGGGCATAGCTACCTTTCTAAGAGGTGCTTTGTCTAGAGGGGGTGGATTAACATCCGTAATGACCCTGACATTTGACGTAGTGAATGCCGCCGTAGCTGGCTTAGAGCTCCCTGCCGGTGACAGAGTAGGAGGGTTAGGAATCTTAGATAAATCGATTGACGTTATCAGAGGCCGTACCGCAGAACCTGTCAAGGGAGCCCCCAAGTCCATTGTGGGGTTTTCTCGTTGTTGATTAAAGAATTTTGATAGAGCATGAGTAAGTAACCCATCAATTTCTTGTGCTGTAACAAACTGGTTAGGTGCAGAACTTTCAGGTGAATTAGTATTATCATGGGCGGCGTCCAGGCCTGAGCCTGACCCTTGTCCTTCCCTATCTGAAATTAATGACACTTCGTCTTGTTCCTCCCGATCCTCCTGAGAAGACCCCGCCGAGGCAGGGGCACCTTGTTTCCAAGATAAATCAGGGATAGAGGATGGGGTCGCCGCGTCCCTGTGGACATCGGCTACTGTGTGACTCGTATGAGTCGGACGTGGATGGTCAGACCCTGGCTGAGCAAACCGCCAAACACCGAGGCTCTGGCCTACGCTCTCTTGAGAGTCTGAAACATTCTCAATTATTGAATATCCTGAACTTTCCATTTCTAGGGTTAAAATATCAATAGGTAAATCTTGTTTAGGGACAGGCGCTTCACTATACTCTGAGGCTGTAACAGAAACATTGTCAGGTGTAGAGGTACGATGAGATGCACTAGACTTAGTAGAATGTCGAGAGGACTTCTTATGGGAATCCTTTTTGGAGGATTTGTGGCTACGGTGTGACCGCGAACTAGACCTAGGTTTGGAAGAATCACCACCATGGCCCCTGGGGGAAGCTTCAGTCTTGCACTTCTTACTAGCCGGGGAAGAGGCCCGACTTGAAGACCGTTGTCTGAGGGGTGACCTTGACCTCGATCTCGCCTGCGACGAGGAGGTGGCTGCCGGGGGAGTAGGCTCTCTCGGGCGTTTAAACGTATCCACAGACGATACAGAACCCTGGCTAGTCTCTGTCGGCTTAAAAAGCCCTTACTCTAGAGGTACGTTTAGGGGGAGGGTGCTCTGACAGCAACTTATCCCAAAGTGGGACGTTGTCACATTGAAGTGACTTATGTGCGACAATGGTAGTGTAGGCCGACATTTGTTGTCTGACCTCTCTCAACGCTACCGCCGCGGTCTTGTCATTGTCACACAGGACTTTATTGGCTAATTGGGAGCAAAATGAACAATTACGTGTAACCCAGAGACCCCTTGAACGGTCTAGACATCTAACACACCTTATGCAAAGGGTATGTGCAAAAATTGGGATACCCGCGCAAGTAGGGGTAATGCACAGGGCAAAAACTGGGGTCACATTAGCCATGACAGAGACTGGTGTGAGGAACTACCGCCGGGTCTGTATTGGTCCGCCGGAGCTCAGCTCTGGAAAAATAAAGAAAAATTTCCAGGAATTAATGCTCATAAGGTTAACCCAAGTGTTCGCATACAAGTGTTAATAACCCGCCGGGTAACGGGATGCAAAGACACAGCTAACACATCTCGCCACGCGGCTGGGTGTAAAGAGGCTAAACAAATCTTCTTAGCTAAAGAACATGAAGAATACCCTCTGATATAATGGTCCAGTATGGCACTTATAGTCTGTAGGAGGTGGTGACTGTCTCAAGATTCAATTTTGTAACAAAGCCCCCCTCATAAAGACGCCGGCCCTTGAAATATTTTAGTAGAATAGCCCAGGGCAGGAATATACGAGATCTGATTTTTTAACGAATTGTCCCAAACGATCGTCGTAAAAATAGAAGGCGGCGATACTGAAAGTATCACCCAATTAAGGTTAATCGAAATTGAATTTGTTTATAAATTCCTTAGTTCCTTTACTTAGGGGCACCCGCCGGGTGTGGAAATCGATTTGGTTAAACCTCACTGATCCTTCAAATGCCGTAAGAGTAAAGGCAGCGATACACAGAGTATCACTCACATGGATTGGTTAACTATAAGAGACCTAAGTCGTTTTATCCCACCCTGCTCAGGTGCACCCGCCGGGTGAGAAGTCTAAAAGTTAACCCCACAAGTTCCTGACCCCACTTCTTTGTAAAAGATCGCCGGGGAGGAACGCCTAAACAACAGCTAGGTTTTCCCCGTGGTTGTCGTAAACCAGGTAGAAAAAACCTTTAAAAAACGAGTGTTCTCAAGAACGTCGTTTCTTTATATAACTAAATATATATGTAAGGATGGGTACAGCCATCCCGCCGGGAATTTTAAAGGAGGCCTGAAACCAGGCACCCACAGAGACGCAGTCCTGGAGAGCCACAGACACCTCCCCTCGCCGGGGAACCAGCCAGTGTTAAAAACCACGTGTGGCCTAACACTGCTCATCGGTCAGGATTTTTCACGGTGAAACCGAGAAAAACCCGCCGGAAGGCAAACCCCACCCTGAACAGACACCATCTGAACAATACGACACGAGGAGAGACACGCACGACTAACCAAGGTCACAACATAATCCGTGGAATTAGCCAATACACAACTAAACCAGGAAACAAATATAGTCCGAGGAATTAGCCAATACACAACTAAAACCCGGATACACATGACACAGTAGGGCATATTTATAAAATAAATAATAACACTAGACATGTGGCAAAGCTACGAGCGGCTGGCTAGGCCTAGGTAGACGGCATGAAAATAGTTGAAATATAAACACACACTGGAATATCACAACAGGAACCACCGCCAACACACCACCGAAGCGATAACTTCCCACCCCGGGAAGCCTGACACGGACCCAGAAAAAACTTCACTAAGTGAAGAAAAATACGCTGGGAACGTCAGCAAACACACAGCTTACCTCATCAGAAGGATAAAAGGCAGCAATAATTAACGCGTAATGAAAGCCGCCTGCATCACCAACTAACCAAACTGTGAAAAGTTCACGTGTCCACAACAGGACCACGAGGGTACATCCGAAATAGATGCCCCATACATACGACCCAAAATACATTGCACTGCGGGCAACCAGCCCAGGACACTCCTGCTACGCCTATCCTAACCTTACTCGATACATCCCAGAGTAAACAAATGAGAAAAAACTCACTAGGGACGCCACGAATGCGGAACCAGCGGAGCCTGAAAGGTACGTCCGGGCAGGCTGAGCGTAGAGCAAAAAAGGAGGAATGACGCCTGATTCAGCGTCTGGTCAGAAATCCACACAAGTACATCCACGATATGATGGAAAGCTTATTGGATAGTTATTCTTATTTTCTTTTTGTTTTTATTTTTTACGAAGTTTTTTCGTAGTGAGAACCCAATTCATAATGACTGAAGCCATGAGTGAGGTCGCGTGCGCTCATGATGAAGGCTCCTCAGTTTTTAAATGCTCTGCGCGGTAGATTCAAACTACGGCGGATTAGTGTTTGAAGAGGATGCCTTATGTAATAGGCATGTTCGTCAATGATGGAGGGGCCACTAATAAATAGCTCTCCATCCATTTCAGTAAACTCCCCCTGACACATCCTAGCGTCTCAAGCTTAGATAACAATCTCTTATGTGGTACCTTATTGAATGCTTTGTAAAGGTCTAAGTAGACGCAGTCCACCCATCCGCCTCTTTCTTGGAGTACATCTATCACCCTACTGTAATAACATAGCAAACTGGTAACACAAGATGTCCCTTCTCTGAATCCAAATTGCTTTGGGGTTATTATCTTCTTTCTCCAACATTTTCATCCATCTCTTCCTAATTAGCTTTTCACAAATCTTGCATACAATACTAGTAAGTGAAACTGATCTATAGTTTAGAGGGTCCTCAGGGTTTCCATTCTTGTATATCGGGATGATATTTGCTCTTTTCCATTCAACAGGAACCTGTCCTTTATCTAAGGAAGCTTGAATTATGTCCCTCACTGGCTCCACTAATTGCTCTGCACACTCCTTTAAAACCCAGGCAGACACTTCATCCGGTCCCATAGCTTTCCTTACTTCAAGTCCTCTCATCGCAGTTAACAGCTCATCTCTAGTTATTTCAATCTTACTAAGACCACTCTCCAGTACTCCCGCCTGTGGTTCGTCAAAACCTTCCTCTCTAGTAAAAACTTACCCCAATTTGTTATTCATTACCTCACACATGTCCGATACATTTTCATACGTCCTAGCATCAACTCTTAATTTAGTAATTTGTTTCTTTACCTTCAACTTACTGTTTATATATTTATAAAATAATCTAGGGTCACTTTCACATTTATTTACTATGTTCTTCTCATAGTTCATTTTAACTTGCCTAATTATGTTAACATATCTATTCCTCTCCTGTTTATATTTATTCCGATTACTCTCAGTGTTCCTTCTTCTTAATCTAGCCCAAGCTGCATCACGCCTACCCAAAGCTCTTTTGCATTTCAAATTAAACCAATCTTTCTGCTTAGTAAAATTTCCAGTTTTATATTTTGGGACAAACAGATTGGTTCCTACTCTATAAATTTCGAGGAATCTACTATATTTACCTTGTACGTCCTGTTCCTTAAAAATAAGATCCCAATCTACTCCCTCTAAATATCTTTTCAAGGATACATAATCAGCTTTACTATAATTTAATCTGTCATTTATGTAGCTATTGTCTAATCTATTGGCATTACTCGAGGTCAACTTCCATTTTAGTAATAGGTGATCACTTTTACCTACAGGACATAGATAGTTTATATCACTAATTTCGTGAGGATCTTTTGTAAAAATCAGATCGAGTTTAGAAGGTTCGTTATTACCCCTCATTCTAGTATTTTCCTTCACATGTTGTGCAAGTACATTTTCCGTAACCAACTCCACTAGCCGACTTCCCCAAGATCTCTGATTTGGCCCTGTATCTCCCGATTCCCAATCAACCTCACTACAGTTGAAATCTCCTACCAAGATCAATCGATTTTTCCTTAAAAGCAATCTTCTCAACGACTGAATCATATCCTCTACCATCTCCTCAAACTCAAACTCCCTCCATGCTCTGGTCTTTGGTGGCATGTAAGCTACTGCTATGTCTAGCTTTTTTCCTTCTATATCATTGAGTTCAACTGCCATTATTTCTGCCTTATCATTATTTAACTCCACGTGCTTTGCTGTCATAGGGTTCTTAACTAATACTGCCACTCCACCTCCCCTTTTACCCTTCCTATCATATCTCCATATATTATATCCTTCACTAAACACTAAAGGCGAGTGTGTTAGGCGGAGTCCTCGTTGTGATAAGGCGAGGCTCCCACGTGCTTGTTTTATTATCCTAGCTCATTATTAGTTCACTGTTAGCCATGAGGCTTCTTGTTAGTGAACCAGGGCCTGTTGTTCGGTCCGTTTTGGGTGTTCAACAGTATGCCACGTGGGCTAGTGCATCTTGGATTTTATCACGTAGTTGAGGGGTCCTGCACGGAGCCATGCTGCTCTTCAACCTATGCTTCGTGATTACTACATGTTATCTGGGTCTACGCTGGATTGCAGGTTTGTGCTATTATATCTGATATCATCGACACCTGCCCCCATCTGTCCCCCTGATTGGCCTCGATTCTTCGAGGTCACTGGTGATCCCATGGACGATCTTGATCTTTATGATTCTCTTGCTTCGACCTTCGGTGACTTCACCGTACACACTGTCGGGAAAGGAAAACGCATGATTGAGGCTGCCACACAAGAACAATCAGAAGCCTTACAAGACCATTTTCTCACCCACGTTGGCAGGTATACAGGTAAGGAAGACGAATACCTTAATCAGCGCATAGGTACAGTGGCCCTCCCCTCGGACTTCGAAATTGCTGATCAAGGCTTTCAAGACTCGGCCCCACGCATCTTGAAATGATTGAAAAATACTGACCCCTCCATCGTCAAAGTAGACACTTATGTTGTGCCCCAACGCTATAATCGACCCAGTTTGCGTATTGTCAAGGTATTCTTTAAGAGGCACGTCCTCCCCATGCATGTCAAACTAGCTGGACGACAACTGCCAGTACGTCGCTACGTTTATAGACCTAGACAATGTACAGAATGCTGGCGTTTTGGTCACTCTACTGCACGGTGCAGAGCACACTGTCCTCGTTGCCAATATTGCGGCTCTGAGCTCCATGCTCTGGAACACTGCCAGTCAAAGGAGGCCAGATGCGCAAATTGTGACAGATGCCATGAAGCTAACAATAGGGACTGCCCACATTACAAATTCCAACGGGAGATACTACACCTACAGGCCTCGTCGGGTCTCCCACTCAGGGCGGCCGAAACGCAACTCAGGGACGAAGGCAAAGCTCCTCCCTACCGGAGATATGGACCTCCCGCAACAGCTGCTACTCTCCGTCCGAAGGGACCATCTACATCACAAAACAGTCCTCGACGTTCTCCCTCCAGTGAAACATTTCGCCTCGCTAATCTCTCTTCTCCTGGGTTGTCCACTTCCAATAGATTCGAGGGCTTTACCAGCATCTCGGAATATATGGAATTTTGGTCAATACCTACGGAGGAGGAGGTCGTGCGACGTACCCCTGACCACATAAATGCTCCTTCGCCACAACCTCAACTACTAAGGACACAGGCTTCTAAAAAAACGCAGGATTGCCATACCAGTTAGGCCCCTTTCTCGTGATTCGGACAACGACTCACCCAGCCAACTGTGGACCATGCCTAATCACGATCCAGACTGTGGATGTCACGACTGCGGCAAATACTTTCTCCTCCGGCACAAAACCTCCAATCCTAGAGCCTTCGAAGAACATTTAAGGAACTTTGTATCCTCTCGTAGTCCAATAAACAATAAGCAACATCACAAATCCCCTTGCTATTGTGTCTCTCATATCCAACACCCTGACCTTCCACCCACAGACGTAATGACGCAATTCCTGAAGGACAATAATCTCAATGACTCCGATCTGACCGAAATGGTACTCACACGGTCTGCATTTGATGTCCATCAATCGACGACACCCGTTACCCCAACTCCTCACGAAAAGTGTGGTACAGTCAGGACCCCCAATACACGATTCCACAATTCGCGAAAACCCTAATACACGAGTTACCCCTCGAAAATAACATTAATTAATTAAGCATTAATTACGCGAGGTGGTACCACAATACACGAATCGAGAGCTAAGAAGGGGCCAAATCCGCTATTCCCGCTTGATACGCGAGCACGTCTACGTTTCGCGAGGCCCAGGAGTAGCTCTGAAAAAAGAAGAAGACGGGCATACGCCTGCCTTCCCTCCCGCTTACCCTCCCTCCCTCCCTCCCAGTCCCGCTCAAGCGCTCATAGCCGTGCGGAGTGACCAAACGTTTGTAGTGCCTGCCACTTTTTTCGCCATGCCACGCCAATATAAGAAGATAACACACAAAATGAAGGTGGAATTGTTGTTTCACAAGAAAAGAGGAGAAGGAAACTGTGCAATAGGCTTGTCAGAGTAAACTGTTCGTACGATTTGGTTAGGGAGGGAGAAGTTGGAGAAAATCGTGAAGTCCTACGGTCCTAGTCCTAGTCCTAGCCTATCTACTACTAATTTTAAGGTAAGGTTTCATATTTTTATTCATTGTTCTTCTTATATATAAGATAGACTGTACTGTAGAGCCAAAAATGTCGAAAATAGGGCCAAAAATTTCGAAAATAGGCCATAATTGAGAGATGTCACCCAATCTAATTATTCCCATTTAAAGTTAGTTCCACAATACCCGAATTCACAATACGCGATGCCTCCTGTCACCCCTATTCTCGCGAATTGGGGGTCCTGACTGTACTCGTAAACGTCTACTCACAAAGGACGCTCCCTGTGATTCAGACCCTGATGAACACCCCCCAATTCCAAATACTCCGCTTCCTCTTGCCACTCATACGGAAAGCACGACTGAAGAACTTATGCATCTGGATACCCCTGTGCCACCCTCCTCTGATAACCCCCATTTGATCTGCAGCAAGGGTATTCCCCCAGGTGCCTGCGGATGCTCTGGATGTTTTCGGGAGTACATCACCCCACATCTCTCTGAGCCAGATTCTCAAATACTTGCACGAGCAAACGCCTTCATCATTGCACGTACTCTCCCCCCTAACACAGATACTGCCACTACTTCGCCGCAGGACTTTATACATACATTACAGCTAAAGCTCCTTCACTCTCCAACACTTGTTCCCAAACTCGTAAAACAATTCTCTGCAATAAATGACGATGAATTACCCAATTCATCTGCCCCTACGTCTCAAATCCCGCAAGCAACTATCCCTCCCCGTTCTTTGCCTGACTCCTTAAACGACATCACACCCATTACAGATGTGTCCCCCTCTGTACACAATGCCTCATAATATTGTCCAGTGGAACATTAACGGATACCAAGCTCGCCTTCATATGGGAGAATTACAAAGACTCATTCGCTTATACTCTCCAATCTGCATATGCCTACAGCATGTAGGCAATATTGTGATCCCCCCCAGACATTACTCTGTCGCTGTTAGTTCTCCGATTACCCCCACACACTATCGTACAGCAATTCTTGTTCATTACCAATATCCTTTTCTTCCCGTCACCCTCAATCCCAATCCATTTCAAACTTCTGCAGTTACCATCTCCCTCCCACAGCTTCCATCCCTCACTATTTGTTCGTCCTACAATCAACCCTCTTGTAAACATGACACAGCTGATCTTCTCCATATCACACAACTAACTCCTCCTTACCTCATTCTTGGTGACTTCAATGCACATTCCCCACTATGGGGAAGCCCGTTTACAGACACCCCGGGTAAACATATCGAAAACCTTCTGATTGACTCACAACTCTGCTGTTTGAACCTAGATTCCCCTACATTTTGGTCTGCAGCACACAACTCGTTCTCTGCGATAGACCTTTCACTTGCTTCGACTGACGCCGCCCCTTTATTTGAGTGGTCGGTTCTGCAGGAAAGATTCTCCAGCGACCACTACCCGATTCTTTTAAACTACTTATCCCCTGAACCCTTTACACAACTACCTCAATATAATCTCTCCAAAGCTAATTGACTGACATACACGGAATCCACAGCTGATATTGAAGATTTCTCGGATATGATCACCCCCAAAGTTAACTTTGAATATTTCATGTCTTTCTTAACCTCTACTGCACAGCATCACATACCATTCACCTCCTCCTTGCAACATCCTCGACGAGTCCCTTGGTGGTCACCCAAACTGGCTAGCATGATCAAATTCAAACACAGGGTAGAGCGCCTTCTCAACAGGGTGGGTGATAAGCAACGGAGAATTAAAACCTCCCTCTCCAATCTTGCTACTCATCCTCAATGCTTCCGTTTCATCACCATCACCATTGAAAACCTTGCCCTCAAAACTTTCTATAATAAAGTCTGCGCTATTGTCAAACGCAATATCATCCGAAGTAAAGTGCTTTCGTGGCGCTCATACATCTCGTCCTTCACTAGTCGCACCCCTATCTCTACTCTGTGGAGAAAATTTTGTAGTGTTGACGGGCGAACTGTCCGTCCCCAACTCTCTCCATTACGGGACACTGATTCGGACTCTTTAACCCATGATCCCCACGTCATCACTGCTATGCATGCAAACCATTTCAGTGAAGTTAGCTCTAACCTATCTTTACCTCAACAATTCCTCCGCTTGAAACAAGAGAAGGAGTCCCACCCGATCACGTTTTCCGGAGGTCGCACTCATGATTATAACGCTCCTTTCTCATTACCTGAACTTCAACATGCCATTGACCACTGCTCGGATTCCACCCCGGGTCCTGATGCCATTCCCTATGCGTTCATTCGTCATCTTCATCCACGTGCACTAAATTATCTTTTGCAACTTTATAATCAATTATGGGATAGACATTATTTCCCACCAAATTGGCGACATGCGTATACCATACCCGTCCCAAAACCAGGCAAAGATCATAGTTTTCTGACAAACTATAGGCCCATAGTGCTCACCTCATGTTTATGTAAACTTATGGAAAAAATGATCAATCCACGCCTTCTTCATTATGCAGAGGCGCATAACTTATTATCCCCGTATCAACATGGTTCACGTCCCGGCCACTCTACATTACACTCTCTCATCCACCTGGAGCACCAAATACGTGAAGGATTTTCGAAGAAACAACCCACAGTGGCAGTTTTCTTCAACATTGCGAAGGCTTATGATACCACTTGGCGTTATCGCATTCTAAAAATCCTCCATAGCTCTGGTATGCGGGGCTCCCTTCCCCAATTCCTCCAGAACTTTCTATCTAACCGCACATTTCAGGTTAAAAACAACGGTATATTATCTGCAATAAAACCTCAAACTAATGGAATACCCCAAGGCTGTTCCCTAAGTAGTGTACTCTATGATATTGCAATAAATAGTGTTACAAAATGCCTCCCTCCTATCTCTCATAGCCTCTATGTGGATGACTTAGCCATTTATTATACATCTCGTAGTTTAACACACATTCAACGTCGTCTAAACACTGCTCTTCATTCCATACAAGCTTGGGCGTCCTCAACTGGTTTCCGCTTCTCGACTGAAAAAACCAATGCTGTCGTTTTCTATCGCGACCTTAGACACTTGCGTAAGCAGTCCATCACCCTCTCTATGGGTTCTTCCAAGATTAAATTCCTTGCCTCCACTAAATTCCTTGGCCTTATCTTTGATACCCACCTAAATTGGAAATCCCATGTTGCCACTCTGAAGGCTCGGTGCCTTCAGCGCATGAATGTCCTCAAGTCTGTGGCACGTGTTCATTGGGGTGCTGACCGATCTACGTTACTGCTCTTTTATCGATCCACCATTCTAGCTGCCCTGGATTATGGTTGCCCGGTATATGGCACTGCCTCGGCATCCACATTGCAGACACTTAACTCCGTTCATCACCTTGGCATACGTATTAGCTCAGGAGCTTTCCGGTCCTCTCGTGTGTACAGTGTGCTCAGTGAGGCTGGGGTCCTGCCATTAACGTATCATCGTCAGCTGGTTCAGCTGCGAACTGCCATCCGTCTCCAACGGGATCCCACATTGAAGGACCTTTTCCGTTCCCAAGATTTTTGTGTTACTCCTACTACTACCTTGCCTTTTACCCCTTATCCTGCCAATTACTCGCATCTTACAATATTCCAACACCTCATTCACCCCTCCACTGTATTTCAATTACCCCCTGGATTCTTAAACACCCTGACGTTTGTTTCCATTTGACTGACCAAGTAGAGGCTGTGACTCCAGTCCAACGCCGTACCTTAGCATTACAACATCTTGATAGTCATGTTCCAGCTGCCTTCATCTACACTGATGGTTCGAAGGTTCCGGATGCCGTAGGTAGTGCAGCGGTTTCTGACCATGGTATCCATCAAAGCTCCCTACATCCTTGTTCCACCGTTTTCACTGCAGAGTTGTGGGCTATTCATGGTGCCCTGACCCTCATCTCTGCACTTCCAAACAATCCTCCTCACGTAGTTATCTGCAGTGACTCAAAAAGTGTGTTGCAAGCATTAGGAGAGTACGCCCCACGTGACCCATTGATCATCGATGTTATCCTGAAAATCCACGAATTAAAATGCAGCTCTCGATCCATCACCCTCTGTTGGATCCCCGCCCATGTAGGCATTGCGGGTAACGAACGTGCTGACGCCCTTGCTAAACAGGCCTGTCTACAGTAGGTGCTCCGGCATCCACTGTCCTCAGATCGGATGACCTAATTCCTGTAGTTCGACGGCATATTCATGATAAGTGGCGCTCAGAATGAAGGGATCAACCTTTGGGAGGTCACCTTCGTTCCATCAAAGACGACATTCACATGTGACCCTCTTCACTCAGCCCCTGTCGCGCTGACCAAACCCTCTTAACTCGATTACGCATAGGACACACGAGAAACAGGCCTGTCTACAGTAGGTGCTCCGGCATCCACTGTCCTCAGATCGGATGACCTAATTCCTGTAGTTCGACGGCATATTCATGATAAGTGGCGCTCAGAATGAAGGGATCAACCTTTGGGAGGTCACCTTCGTTCCATCAAAGACGACATTCACATGTGACCCTCTTCACTCAGCCCCTGTCGCGCTGACCAAACCCTCTTAACTCGATTACGCATAGGACACACGAGACTCACTCATGGATATCTAATGACCACTCCCCGTAGTCCTCTGCCAGAATGTCACCATTGTCGCACAGTTCTTACTATCCCTCACATTTTATGCGTTTGTCCCATGTACGGCCCTGAAAGACGTCGCTTCTTGCGACACACCTCTTTAACCTCTGAAGTGCGCATGGGGGTAATTGGAAACGTCCCCCTGTGCTGACGTATTTGAGGTGTTTCCGTCACTAAAATATTCATTGTGCCATTAATAGCATTAATACTTATCCATATGCGCCTATTATGGGTTGATTATAAAGGTATTAACCTGAAACAACAATAAAACGAGTGAAAACAGCGTTTGGATGGTCAAAATCGGAGATATAGCCCGCGAGTTGTATAATGTATGGGTGAGGCAAGCTACTTTCCCGCCAATTTCCCCCAAGGCCACTGAGACACAGTCGATCGATACTCTCTCTCTCTCTCTTGCACTCGCTTGCCATCAGTGATGACAACACCCTGCTTGCAACTCGCTAATGTTAGCACGAAAATATACCTCAGAATAAGGGAAAATAGGTGATAACTGAAGGAGAGGAGGAAAGTGGGGAAGGAGGGGAGGTAGAGGACTGAGATTTTGCATGGCCCAGGGGCCAAAAAAATATAAAAAAATAAAAAAACATAAAACAATAAAAATAAAAAAATAAAAAATAAATTCGATGTCAAAAGTTGATTTTTTTGTTCACTCACTCATAAGAGTCTCCCCGCAGTTCGCCGGGGGAACTCTTAAGAGTCTCCCCGCAGTTCCCGGGTTAAAAGACATCCTTTCTGACTCAGATTCATTCTCGTTCATAGCCATCCGCCATTTCTTAGCAGCTCTTAATCTCTACGATGAAATCTGACCAGTGACCTATATGACTTGACTTACTATCCCCCCGCCGACCACTAGCCTTATGAGGGCCTCGGCCCAGAGGGCCAGTTTAAATTAAACACGTCTTCAACAACAACTGCCCCCATCTAGTTGGCCTCATGTAGGTTATGTATATATGGCTAGGGAATGTTATTATTGATATTGTATTATTCATGTATAACTATGCCATATGTGTGCACGTTGTATTGGGATCCATTCTGGGTGGCTGGCCCTTCCGGCGGGATTTATAAAAGTGAGATTTGGTCAACGTGCCTCTAGTTGTTTCAAGCAGTTTTCCCGCTGGGACACTTCCAGAAACATCTAGAGCTATGTTAAAAATTCAGGTATCCGGGTTTGGTGCGGGATAGTTTGGATTTTGTCTGTTTTGTTTACGGCGTCTAGTATAATTCCGGCTTGACCGGCATTTTACTAAATTGTTTTCTTGGAGAGTTCGGCTATCCCGCCTCCATTATAAAGCAAATTTTTCCGCCGCATAAACTTAACAGAGAAAACGTTCGTTGCTTGGTACTGTCCGAACGTTAATCCTGGCGGTGAAAAGTGGGGAGCCACTGCCACCGGGAAGATAATGGCTGAGTTAGCAAATATAATTCAAAGTAGCCAGATGGAAACATCTGTTGCTCATACTTTAATGATATGCACCAAGAAATGTCTACATCTCACTATCCCTTGACCGTGTCATTTATATTCACCAATGCATACACAACTAAACATATAATATAAGATCACCAAATCTTGTTACAAAGCACACAATATGAGACTGGAACACGGAATTCACCAAGCTGCGTTGTCACCGTGCTATTAAAAAAAAAGAAAAAAAAGACAATCTGTACTGCTTACGTTAAATTATCAAGCACTAATATTTAAATAAATATCATCGCTGTGTATTCTTCAATGATAGAGTATCATAAGGCACTATAATAACTCGACCAGTATTAACAAACCGCCATGAGGATCCAACAGATGATAAATATCCTCACGGTACCTCACACACACAAGTACGTTCCTCCCGAGCTCCGCTAACTGACTGATCTCTCGAAGCGGTCCGCCACAACCTTTATAGCCTCTTGATGACGTCACGGAGCTAACATTCAAACATGGCGCGATATTCGAATTCGAATGTCAAATTGGCAAAGTTAGTCTACTAATATTGGTACATACTCTAAATTAACTTACTTAAAGATAATGAAGACTATGTCACTACACAGCTTGATAGATTTCGCTTCGATCCATGAATAGCCTAACCTGTCAGGCGATCGAACTAATACATATTATATTAACAATAAACAATGAGACACCAAGGGCGCACCAGCCATTCTGCATATCTTTGTCTGGTTTACTCTTGATATCACTCAACAAACAAACCAGTATACATCCTATCACATACACGGGGTATAGGCACATGCTTGAAGTCCAATAACGAGACGAACCATAGCTTATTAAGATCGACAAGCGAGTTTTAGTTACTTTGGTAAAATTCAAATAATTGGCGGTCCGACACTCATACACTATTCCCGCCAAAACCCTGGTGAGCAAAAGTGGCACTATAGGCCAGTCAATTATCCCTATGGGGCTAGTTAATTTTATTTAGAGGACACGCCACTTATAATATAAATTGAAATGGAACTCACAGTGACCGCTGAGTCTTATAGACCAAATTAAACCATGAGTACAAGTTATTCTTAAACTTAAAGCATGTTAAAATTAACAAAATATAAGGAGCAACAAAGGTGTAATTTATATCATATACCGTATAGAAACTACACCTAAAAACTTACTTATACTGTACTACCTCAAAATGTAGCCCCAAAAACATAGAACAAGCAGCACTAAGAATAAAATCCTGAAGTAATCTGGGAAGGTTAATATATCCCAACATGTAATACAACTCATATCCCTGAATAAGGCAACGACCAACACCTCAGCAGGTGAAGACCACAACCCAGGTAATCAGCTCTCAAACGAACACACAGTAGCTCGTAACAATATGATTTAGTATAAATGGGAAGGATATTGAATTATGTTCAATAATAAGTCGTAGGCATGTGGATAAACCTTTAACCGTCCTGGTGGTGTAATGGTTAAGGTGGCAAAAATCTGTGTGTGATAACCCGGGTTCGAATCCCGGTGGATCATATATACTTTAATTAATTTCATTGGGGGTGTTTGGTGTTGTGGTGAAGTTAATAAAATATAGATTATCAGTAGGTTCAGGGATATTTCGTAGCGAGGCCGGTCTATATGATCTGTGCCCCATGAATATTCCTTCCTCTCACTTAAACATTAGGCCTACCATAGCGCGGTTGGGAGTATGAACATGATTAGATTAATATCCAGTATTCGAGAATGGATAATAAGTCGTAGGCGTGTGCATAAACCTTTAACCGTCCTGGTGGTGTAATGGTTAAGGTGGCAAAAATCTGTGTGTGATAACCCGGGTTCGAATCTCGGTGGATCATATATACTTTAATTAATTTCATTGGGGGTGTTTGGTGTTGTGGTATAGTTAATAAAATATAGATTATCAGAAGGTTCAGGGATATTTTGTAGCGAGGCCGGTCTATATGATCTGTGCCCCATGAGTATTCCTTCCTCTCACTTAAACATTAGGCCTACCATAGTGCGGTTGGGAGTATGAACATGATTAGATTAATATCCAGTATTCGAGAATGGATAATAAGTCGTAGGCGTGTGCATAAACCTTTAACCGTCCTGGTGGTGTAATGGTTAAGGTGGCAAAAATCTGTGTGTGATAACCCGGGTTCGAATCCCGGTGGATCATATATACTATAATTAATTTCATTGGGGGTGTTTGGTGTTGTGGTGAAGTTAATAAAATATGGATTATCAGTAGGTTCAGGGATATTTCGTAGCGAGGCCGGTCTATATGATCTGTGCCCCATGAATATTCCTTCCTCTCACTTAAACATTAGGCCTACCATACCGCGGTTGGGAGTATGAACATGATTAGATTAATATCCAGTATTCGAGAATGGATAATACGGGTTTGACAACCCGAAGGGAAGGAAGGAAACCTAACTATTTAGTAATGGTTCCGTAGTCAATGACGTGAGAGCCTTATATATATAAGGGCTCCCCGGTGACCCCCGTGAGGGTCCCGGAGAAAGCATAACGCGACCCAAATATATAAAAAGTACATCCTAGGGTGAAACCCTTTACTTAGTTCTTAGGGAACGTCATTAAAAAAGGTAACCATTAGAAAAAAAAAGACATTTTTTATGAGTAAGGGTTAGAAATTATGAATGTTGTCTTACTAAATCAATTAGCGCGCCGTTATACCGTCCTTCCCTTGCACGCGTCTCCCAGCTGGACACGCTGGGGTTATACGTCCTTCATAGTACAAAGTTGCGCATGTACATGGGAAGAGGGAGGAGGGAGGGCCGCTTTACGTCATTGACTACGGAACCATTACTAAATAGTTTGTTTTCCTTCCTTCCCTTCGGGTTGTCAAACCCGTAATTTAGTAATGGTTCTCTCCGTCAATGACGTGAGAGCCTAAGAATACCTAGATCGGTGGTTGGGACATCTCATGCTCAACGTCAAAGACTGAAGAGAACCAAAACTAACGGCTCGCGCTGTTGTAATTAAATAACTAGAATTAAGAAAAAGTGTAAAGTATAAAGGCAGGGTTTCTAATTAAGCCTTAGGAAGTAATAGAAAGGTAGATTTTTTTTTTTTTTTTTTAAGAGACAATGAACGGAGGAAGGAAAAATACAGATAAAACAAAAAGGTCCATGTGCCTAAAGGCATCCTCCATTCATAAAATGTTTGTAACAACTGGATTTAAACATTTGTAGATTGTAAAGTTTGTGGAAAGCAATTCGAGGGAAGTGAATTCCAAAGAGTAGTAGCTCTGGGAATAAATGAATTCTGATAAGCAGAAGTTCTGCATTGTGGAGGAGAAAGTGTAAATTCATGGGCGCTTTCAGCTGCCCTAGTTCTACGGGGAAAGATGTGGAGAGGCGGCACAATTGAAGCAAGTTCCTCGGAACAATTGCTGTGAAAATATCTGTAGAATAATGCAAGGGATGCAACGTTTCTTCGTATGGATAATGTAGGAAGGTCCTGTGTGATTGCAGGGTTATTGATTAATCTAATAGCTTTATTTTGAATTTTGTCCAACTGCCTCAATGCAACCACTCCACTTCCACCCCACAGAGGTGAACAGTAATCCATCTGAGAACGCACATGACTTTTATATATCACGGCCAACTGCTCGTCAGTGAAGAATTCTCGAACTCTGTACAGGAGTCCCAGTTTTTTAGAGGCATTCTTAGCAATGCTTCTAACATAATGTGTCCAGCTCAAGTTAGTAGTTAATGTTACACCAGAATGTCAATACTAGGGGAAGTGGGAATATTTACATCATTAAAAAATATATGGGAGTCAGTGAGATTCTGTCGGTTAGAAAATTGAATGTATTTGGTTTTCTGTGCATTAAAGGAAACTAGATTCTTTTGTCCCCATTCCATTAATTCTAGAAAGGTCCTGGTTCAGAGAAATTGCCGTGTTTATTTTTGAATTTATAAGATCGGGTTGGGTGAAAGAATTGGTAAATGTGAAGGAACTGTGGAGTGTTGAGTCATCTGCGTAGGAATGTATTGGATTATGAGTGGTAGATATAAGATCATTGATATGAATGAGGAACAGAATTGGGGCCAAAACTGATCCCTGGGGAACACCAGCATTTATTGAGTGAAATTGAGAATAAAGGCCATCTACCATTACACATATTTTTCTGTTATGAAGATAAGAAGAAATTAGTGGAACTAATGATGCAAGGCCGTAGTGTGACATCTTCGACAATAAGGATTGATGCCAGACTCTATCAAATGCCTTTGATATATCCAGTGCTATTGTATGTGTTTCACCATGTTGGTCTGTAGCTTGGTTGATTTGATGCGTAAGAAGGCAAAGCATGTCTGCAGTTGATCGACATCGTCTAAAACCATATTGCCTATCACTGATTAATTTATTATTCTCCAGATGCTTAATTATGTGATTATTTAATATAATTTCAAAGAGGACCACTTGTTCCAAACTTCCGAGAACGCATCTGGTCCGCCCGCTTGGGTCTTGTGACATCGGGTCAGAAACAGAGGGAGTTTTGTTGACTGATGAGAAGCAAATAGGTCTATCTGTGGTTGGAATGGTCTTATCAGTTTGTCGAAGGTCTGTTGAGTTATTGCCCATTCGACTAGTGCTCTTCCCTCGAGACAAGGCGTCTGCCCACAGATTCGCCTTGCCTGGAAGGTAAACTGCCTGAACTGTGATCTGATGTTGCAGAGCAAGGAAAAATATCTTCTCTGATAGCCTTAGGAGCGTGTGAGATTTCGTGGAACCTTGTTTGTTGATGCAGGACACGGCTGATGTGTTGTCCATGCGAAATGCTATTGCTCTGTGTTGAAGTGTATGTGCATGGTCTTTGAGGAAGAATAGAGGAACAACTAGCTCCTTGGCATTTATGTGATAGAGATTGAGGGAAGTCCAGCGAACTTGGTTCTGGTGACCCTCGGATGACTGGTAGCCCCAACCTAGGGCTCCTGCTGCATCCGTGTCTACCCATAGAGATGGAGGGGGATCTGACCAGTGGGCTGTTGAAGAAACTGTCTCTGGTTTGATCCAAAAGCTTAGCAGTTTGAGAATTTGTTGAGGAATTGGTATGAGAGGTTGAGTTACTGGAAAAGTCTTGTTGCCTAGCCAGATCAAGCGTTTAAGTCGAAGTCTGCCTAAAGGACTGATAGTTGAACCCAATTTATCGACCCTATTAACGATTCCCACAGACGTCTGGTAATCGTCTTTGCATGAAGTGTTCTGAATAACTTTACTTGTAACCGTCTGGCATTTGATGTCGTCTGTTGCAGGGTGAGAGATTGAGTGTCCCAAAGGAGGCCTATCCAGGCTGCTCTTTGTGTCGGTACTAAGTTTGATTTTTCGAGGTTTACATGGAAGCCTAAATTGGTGACATGTTGAATGACTAGTAATGTGTGATCCTGGCACTGTTGGGGAGAATTTCCTGTGATTACCCAGTCGTCTAGATAGAACAAGATGTTGATCCCTTGTTGTCGTAATGGTAATAGGGCTTGTTTGACTAGTTTTGTAATAATTCTGGGTGCTATGTTTAGGCCAAATGGGAGTCTGCGGAATACTACAGCTGTGTTTAAGTAAGGTATTGCTAGATATTTCTGGTATCTGTTGGCTATGGGAACATGCCAGTAGGCATCTTTCAGATCCAGTGTCATTAGCCAGACTCGGGGTTGAAGTGTTAATCGAATTTGTTGGATTGTTAACATTTTGAAGGGGTGATTGACAATAAATTTGTTTAGAATCGATAAATCGATGACTGGTCTGAACTTTGGGCTGTCTCGTTTTGGAACAAGGAATAAGCGAGACAGAAAGACTTTCGAAGTTATTGGGATGGTTCTGAGGATTCCTAGTTGGAGCATCTCTTGAATAAGTGACTGCACATTGACCGGAACTGACAGTGTGTTTGAGCATGGGCGAAGGAAAGGTCGTTTCTTCCATTTCCAAAACAGACCCTTTATTAGCCGTCTGGCCCAAGATGCTTTTGGCCATGCTGTGTGATTGGTTTGAAAGGAGCCGGTTGTGCCTTGGGATATTATATGATGCAAGGCTAGGTTGAACGAATCTAGTTTTTTTAACTTGAGAAGGTTTTTGGATAGTTGGCCTGTTGTTGTCTGTGTTGTTGTGTCTGGTTCTGTCTGTTTTGTTGCCTGTTTTGTTGTTGGTTACTTGCAAAAGAGGCATGAGCTGGTTGTTGAGATCTAAAAGATGTCTGTTCTCCAGAGTGGTTCTGTGACTGTCTAGGCGAGAAATTCTGCCTATTGGCAAATCTGGTTTGGCTAGGCCTCCTACTTCGTTGAGACGTGGAATTGAACCTGCCTCGGTAGGTATGTTGGCCGCGAAAGGGCGACTGAAAAGACCCTCTGGAATGTGTAGGTACTGTGTAAGAAAGCCTTCGTCTGCCTTGACTACTTTGGCCCCTGGAGAGTCGTTGTGATCTGAGGTTGAGAAAGTTAGCTCGATAGGTATTGACAGAGGGTTGTAAGAGTAGTGTAGATACTTCAGACCAAGTAGAGGTTGGTATTAATCTGTTCGAGTATAGTGGAGAGAGCAAGATTCTTGTTTTGATATCTTTGGGCAGGTTCCTAGAGAGAAAAATGCGGATATCTTGACGGTTTTTGGCCGCTTCGAAAATGGCTGTCCTGACGTCTCCCGCTGTCATAAGAGAGTTGCTAAGAGAGACTCTCCTGCTGTGTGATAAAGCTGCCCTAGAGTTTGGATCCTGAATAGAGTCTGTTGTACCTCTCTCATAGCGTGAGTGAGTTGTCTGTTTAACAAAAAGTTGGATAACAATCTATGGGCTTTTTGTCTAAGTTTACAATCCTTCTCCAGCATGCTCTGAGTAGGTGTAGATAAGAGAGGGTCTGTTAAATTTTGGCATGCAATTTTCGGGCCTCTCAAAAATTCCCAGAATTCCTTGGGCAGAGAGTCTGACATGTACACGAAAAGAGATGCAAAGTGGTGATCCTCATTAGGAGTCTTCGTAGTTGAAGAATCATAGGTATTCATAGCAAATTTACTGGCTTCCTCTGCCCATTCTGACCACGGACCATAACAAATATCAGTGATTTCTAGCATTTGATTTTGTGACTCACCTAGGATCGTGGTGCATCCAGTTGTGCAAAGGGAAGAAAGTAATTTTAATGCATCGTGGCCGTCTGATTTTTTAAAATCTGACCACGGTTTGAAAAGTTTAGTGGAAGTAATGGCAGGAGCTAATTTGTACACAAAAAATCTAGTATCTTGTGTTGATGGGAAGGGGTATACTAACACATCCAACACCCTACCCTCTTTATCCTTTGCTCGTAACTGTCGAAATTCATTAATTTCGACTGACCAGTCTCGTGGTACTGGGAAAGAATCTGAGGAATCTGATGTGGCCCCTATTGGTGTGAGGATGGGTACTTTGTCCCATTGACGAGGAGGGCCATAAAGAAGAGGTAGGGGTTGTTTAGGAGGGTCGGGATCAATCTCGAGAGCAGTCGGTGTAATGGGAGACAGAAAAATAGGTTGTTGAAGCAAGCAGCTCTGTTGCATGGGTTGAGTAACTGGCTGTCCAAGAGTAATATTGAAAGATGATATAGGTAGAATAGGGTTGACTGCTAAGGGTATGGTCTGGTGGTCAGGTTTGGTCAGGGTGTGAGAAGGTGTTTTAGAGATAGCTTGTAACACCCTGTCTAGTTTGCTATCCATATCTTTAGCCACTAGTGAAGCAAACTCTTCTAGGGATTCTTGAACTACATTAGTAACATATTCTTTAGATACGGAAGTATTATGCGACACATCTCCTTCAGATGCCTGTGAAGGAGAGAAGGGTCGTTCATGGCTATGTTGACCTTGGAACCAAGGGTCATCTTCCTCATAAGATTGATAGTTAGGGAACCCTTCAAAATCTCCTTCACCTGGATCTTCTGGGTAGGTGTCATGCAAATTATCCTGTGAATTTGAGAGATAAATTTCTTCGTCTACTCCTTGACCTGGTGTTAACTGACTATCTAAAATTTCAGGTATGTCAGTTGCTAGTATGTAAGGTTGTTGAGATATAAGTTTGTTTTGGAGAGGATTGATTGGAAGATTCCGTCTGATTGGTGAATCTCCTGAATTATGAATATCAGCGTGAACAGTGATTATGGCTGGATTGATTGATGTATTAGTCTGCAAAAGCGGTTTAATCTGAAAGCTAGGTATGGAAGACTGAATTGACTCAAAAGATTGTGCTGGATAAGGAGTTTCGAGAGTTTCATGTTCTCTTAAAGCATTGGCTTGGTGATCAGAGTCCAGATTAATTGTGACAGCTGTGCTCGTATCAGACTGAGGAGAATGACTCCTGGAAGCAAGGCTAAAATACACAATATATAATCCTCGTACTTGCCAAAACACAACAAGTACTGAGGAAGCAAGGCTATAATACACAATATATTTATTAGTGGCCCCTCCATCATTGACGAACATGCCTATTACATAAGGCATCCTCTTCAAACACTAATCTGCCGTAGTTTGAATCTACCGCGCAGAGCATTTAAAAACTGAGGAGCCTTCATCATGAGCGCACGCGACCTCACTCATGGCTTCAGTCATTATGAATTGGGTTCTCACTACGAAAAAACTTCGTAAAAAATAAAAACAAAAAGAAAATAAGAATAACTATCTAATAAGCTTTCCATCATATCGTGGATGTACTTGTGTGGATCTTTGACCAGACGCTACTGCAGGCGTAATTCTTCCTTCTCTGCTCTGCGCTCAGCCTGCCCGGACATGTCTCCCCACGCTCCGCGGGTTCCGCATTTGTTGCGTCCCTAGTGAGTTTTTTCTCATTTGTTTACTCCGGGATGTATCGAGTAAGGTTAGGATATGCGTAGCAGGAGTGTCCTGGGCTGGTTGCCCGCAGTGCAGTGTATTTTGGGTCGTGTGTTTGGGGCATCTATTTCGGATGTACCCTCGTGGTCCTGTTGTGGACAGGTGAACTTTTTCACAGTTAGCTAGCTTTGTGATGCAGGCGGCTTTCATTACACGTTATTGCTTCCTTTTATCTTTCTGATGAGGTAGCGTATTTTTGCTGTCGTTCCCAGCGTATTTTTCTTCACTTAGTGAAGTTTTTTCTGGGTCCCGAGTCAGTTCTTCCCTTTGCCGGAAGTGTTTGCTACAGTGGTGTGTTGGCGGTGGTTCCTGTTGTGATATAATTCAGTGCTTTTTGTTTATATTCCGTAATGTTACTGTTATCCGTCTGCCTAGGCCTAGGCAGCCTCTCGTAGCTTTATCACATATACAAGTGTTATTGATTTATTTTCTAAATATGTACTACTGTGTCATGTGTATCCTGGTTTAGTTGTGTATTGGCTAATTCCACGGACTATTTATGTGTCCTGGGTTAGTTGTGTATTGGCTAATTCCACGGACTATGTTGGGCCCGGCGTTAGTTGTGTTTTAGCTACGCCTCGGTCCGGTGTTGCGTTCAGATGGTATCTGGACGGGGTGGGTTTTTTTCCGGCGGGTTTTTCTCGGTTTCACCTTGATAACCCCGGCTGGTTGCCAAGTTTTGGCCACGCGTGGTTTAAAACAGGCTTGTTTCCCCGGCGAGTGGGTGTCTGTGGCTCCCCAGGTCTGCGTCTCTGGGGTGCCTGTTTCAGGCTCCTGATTCCCGGCGGGTTGGCTGTACCCATCTAACAGTGTTCATACGGACACGTGTTGTTTGTAGCTTTTTCGGTTTTGCAAAGCCAATATAAAACTATGCTGTAGTTGTATTTCCTCCCCGGCGATCTGTTTCAAAGAAGTGGGGAGAGGAACAATTGGGGTTAACTTTTAAACTTTAAATCACCCGGTGGGTGCAACCTGGACGGGTGGGATGACCGAATTTGCAAAATTCAGTTTAGTTGACCAGACAATTGAGGGATGCATTGTGTATCGCCTCCTTCAACATACGGCGCTTTAGGGCACAATTGGGGTTAACGTTTTTTTAAACTATTATTCACACCCGGCGGGTGCTTCTTGCACGGATGAGAATAACGAATTTACAATTCAGTTAGTTAACCAGACATTTGAGGGATACGTTTTGTATCGCCGCCTTCAACATACGGCGATCTAAAAAGATACTTCGGCAGAAGTTAGATCTCGTATATTTGTCAGGCTTCCCAGTTTTTGATCTACGAGATAATTCGTTTTTTCCAAAATTTAATCTGGAAACAAACACCACCGGAAAGACTTAATCACTTATAAACGCCATGATGGTCTTTATATATTATGTCAGAGGGTATTCATAAATCTTTTGGACAATTTAAGATATTCTGAAATCCTTTACTTAGGAAACCCCACCGCGTAGTGACCTGTGGTCGTTGAGTATTACGTCTCGTTACCCGGCGGGTTATTTAACACCTGTGTGCAAACATGAGTGGGTTAACCTTATGAGCATTAATTCCTGGAAATTTTATTTTTCCAGAGCTGGGTCCCGGCGGGTCTATGCAGAACCTGGAGTAAGTTTCCCTCCAGTCTCTGTCATGGCTACCTTTGCCCCGGTTTTTGCTTTATGCATTACGCCCTCCTGTTCAGGTATCCCTAATTTTGCGCACACCCTTTGTATAAAATGTGTTAAAATGTCTCGTTTGGTGGGGGTTACCTTTCCGGCGTTTTTCTCATTGCTCCGAGAACACCGTTTTTGTTTACCGAGTTTTAGTCAGGATGGCTAAAATAGGTAAGTTACCCCGACGAGTTTGGTCGCTTGAGGGCTCATCAGAAACTGCGTTTTCTGTGGTCGAGCCTGGGATCAGGCTTCCGGTGTTATTCATTGCTTTATGCATTACGCCCTCCTGTTATGTCTCGTTTGGTGGGGGTTACCTTTCCGGCGTTTTTTCTCGTTGCTCCGAGAACACCGTTTTTGTTTACCGAGTTTTAGTCAGGATGGCTAAAATAGGTAAGTTACCCCGACGAGTTTGGTCGCTTGAGGGCTCATCAGAAACTGCGTTTTCTGTGGTCAAGCCTGGGATCAGGCTTCCTGTGTTATTCCCGGCGAGGGGGGCTCCACACAGTTATTTTGTTTGGTCTTTCCCTCCCGGCGACCTTTTTACAAAGAGGTCTGGGGCAGGTATAATTGGTTTGACATTGCATATAAAACCCGGCGGTTGTACCTTCGGGTGGTTATATTAACGGATTTGCGATTCGCGATAATTTGCCAAACAATTGATTGATACAATAGGGTATCACGGCCTTCAAGACGGCGATCTATGAGGGCTTCTGGGAGAAGCCGGATTAGAGATTAGGATAGGCTTAGACTTTTTATGGGATAAAAAGATGCCGGAATCTTACTAGTGTTTCAAGTGTAAAGGGATACTTGAAAGACTTCATCTTTAATAAAGATATGTTTCATCTTTATGAGGATTCAGAAGTTATGCTTAATTCTTTCGAACAGGTAAAAGATATGCTGAAATCCTTAATAAACAATTGAAACAATGTTGTTTGTTTGTTTAGTCTTTCCCTCCCGGCGACCTTTTTACAAAAAAGGTCTGGGGCAGGTACAATTGGTTTGACATTGCATATAAAACCCGGCGGTTATACCTTCGGGTGGTTATATTAACTGATTAGCAATTCGCGATCATTTGCCAAACAATTGATTGATACAATAGGGTATCACGGCCTTCAAGACGGCGATCTATGAGGGCTTCTGGGAGAAGCCGGATTAGAGATTAGGATAGGCTTAGACTTTTTATGGGATAAAAAGATGCCGGAATCTTACTAATGTTTCAAGTGTAAAGGGATACTTGAAAGACTTCATCTTTAATAAAGATATACTTCATCTTTATGAGGATTCAAAAGATATGCTTAAAATCTTCTGGACAGGTAAATATATCCTGAAATCTTTAATATGAAACTAAAGGAAAACGAAAAGTAGTGGTGGAGTGCTACGGTTCGTTGACCGGCGGTCTTGTGACACATATTTTGTACCATTTTTTGGGTGTAACCCTATGAGCATTAATCCCCGGAAAATTCTCTTTCCAGGGCGGAGTACCGGTGTTGCACCAGGTGACCAGGTAGTTCCCGGGGGCGGGGTAGTTTTCCCCCAGTCTCTGTCATGTCGGCACTTGAACCTCTCATTGCTGTATGTTCAACGCCGTTAAGATCAGGTATCCCTATATTATTTTTATTTGTTAATGAAATAATTTAATCACTGAATAATAATAACCATATATATTTTCTATGATTATATTAGGATAATATTGTGTTTATTTATAGTAATTTATTTTAATACAATTAAATATAAATTGTGGAGAGTGAGCAGAGCGAGTTCTTTGACCTGAATGTTGGTTTGAAACAGGGGTGTGTGATGTCCCCGTGGTTGTTTACTGTATATATGGATGGAGTTATGAAAGAAATACTATCAAGAGCAGTGGATGTTGGTGTATCGCTGAAAAGGGAGGAAATTGAGTGGAAGCTACCTATACTGCTGTTTGCGGATGATACAGTTCTGATGAGTGATAATGAATGGGAGTTGCAGGGTCTGGTAAATGAGTTTGGAACAGTGTGCGAAAAACGGAATTTGAAGGTAAATACGGGGAAGAGCAAGGTTATGGTCTTCGAAAGGGGTGAAGTCACAGAGTGTGAGGTGAAGCTGAACGGTCAGGCTATGGAGATCGTCAACTCTTTTAAGTATCTGGGCAGTGTGTTGAGTAAAGATGGGACTATGGATGAAGAGGTGCGGGAGAGGGTACAACAGGGGAAGAGGGTTGTAGGAACGCTAAAAGCAGTAACAAGAAATAGGGTGGTCAGTATGGAAGTGAAGAAGTCCTTGCATGACAGTGTGGTAATCCCGACACTGACTTACGGAAGCGAAGCATGGACGTTGGTTGAGAGACTCAGACCAAGAGTGAGAGCAGTGGAAATGAATTACTTAAGGAGTGCGTGCGGAGTTACATGGAGGGATAGACAGACTAATGAGGAAGTAAGAAGGAGGTGTGGTGTGGAGGTAGATGTGCTGGAAAGTGTGAAAAGGAACAACTTGAGATGGTTCGGCCATATGGAACGTATGGAAAGCGAGAGAATGACTAAGAGGGTGTATGAGAGCGAGGTGGAGGGACAGAGGGGGAGAGGTAGACCGAATATGAGGTGGAAGGATGGAGTGAGGAAGTACATGAACGAAGGTGGTGCTGGTTGGGGGGAGGGGCGTCGACTGACTGGGGACAGAGGTGCATGGGGGCGGTTCGTTCGTGGCCACCCCTTCGGGGATCACGGCGTCAGGCAATAGATAGATAGATAGAAATATGTCATAGAAATATGAAATAGAAATACGACATAGAAATATGTCGTAAGAGGCGACTAAAGAGGTTGGGTCGGTGGGCTTGCGACCCCCACCCGGAAAAAATATCTAAGCAAAGAAAAACGAACGAACAGCCTCGGATGCGGACGGAACCAACGTTGACGAACCACGACCGACTAAGGACATGCCTTCGGACATTCTGAGAATGGCTACGTGGAATGTTAGTGGCATGAATGATGGCACAAAAGAGAGAGAGGTTCTGGAAGTGTTAGTGAATGCCAGGCTGGATGTATGTGGAATGACAGAGACCAAATGGAAAGGTTCAGATGTGAGAGAATGGGAATGTGGAATGGGTGTGTGTGCTGGAGTGAGTGAAGGAACAGCGAGAGAAGGTGCATGTTTGTTTGTAAGTAGCAAATGGAAGGAATGTGTAAGAGAGTATGGGTCTGTGGGTTCAAGGATTGTGTGGGTGAGAATGAAAGTAGGAATACAAACGTGGGTGATTGTATGCGTGTATGCCCCGACAGAGGATATACTTGAAAGAAAGAAAGAGGAGTTCTGGATGAATGTGGAGGCGTGCCTGGAGAAGTTTGACAAGAACGAAAGAATATTTCTGATTGGGGATATGAATGGTAAGGTGGGTGATAGGAAAGTTGAGGGAGTGGTGGGAGGGTGGGGGGTACCATCAGAGGTGAATGGGAATGGTAGTGCACTTGTGGACGTATGTGTGGGGAGGAGGCTGTGGATAACCAACACCTTCTTCCGACACAGAATGATCCACAGGTACACGTGGAAACGGATGTTGACGATGAAGGATAAGACAGTGGTGGAACGAAAGTCATTGATTGATTATGTATGTGTGGATGAACGAATGAAGAAATCTGTGATGGATGCTAGGGTGTATAGGGGTATTGGAGGGGGTCTGTCTGATCATTATGTAGTGGTAGCTAAGGTTAGGATACAAAAGAAGTGGGTGAGGAGAGCGGGAGGGAGGCGAGAGGAGGGTGGAATGGTGAGGAGGTGGAGAGGTTGCAGGAGGAGGAAGTCAGGGAGGAGTACAGGAGAGCAGTGGAAAGACGACTAGGTGGGCTCGACCTGGAAGTTATGGAGGAAGTGGAGGAGATGAGCAAGGTGTTTAAGGATGAGATCTGTGCAGCATGTGAGGAGGTGTGTGGAGTGAGGAGAAGAGGGAGGGGAGTGAAAGGTACAGCATGGTGGACAGAAGAGGTAAGAATAGCTGTGGAAGAAAAGAAGAAAGCATATAGAGTGGTTGGGTAGTAGAGGGAATGAAGATTCCGAGAGACAGAAACGAGCGAGGTACGTGGAGAGTAAGAGGGTGGTGAAGAGAGTAGTGAAGGAAAGTAAGAGAAGAGTAGATGAGGAATTTGGAAGGAATCTGAGTGTAAAATGGAGGGAGAGTAAGAAACTGTTCTGGAAAGAAGTCAAGAAAGTTAGGGAAGGTAGCAAGGGAAACAGTAAGGGTGTGAAAGATAAGAATGGGAGAATGCTAGCCGAGAAGCAAGAGAGAGTCGAAAGATGGAGGGAGTACTTCAGTGAGTTGCTAAATGAAAGGAATGAAGAGCCAGCAAACATAGCTGGATATGGTATGGGAGGGAGAAGAGAAGTAGAGGAGGAGGTGGGGATCAGGAGGTCAGAAGTGTGGGAAGCCATGAAAAGAGTGAAGTTGGGGAAAGCACCAGGAACAGATGGAGTGTGGAAATGTTGAGGTATGGTGGTGAGATAGTGATAGAATGGGTATGGAAAATGTGCAAACTAGCATGGGAGAAGGGGAGTGCACCCGATGACTGGAAGACTGGCATAATAGTCCCCCTATATAAGGGCAAAGGGGAAAGAGGAGTGTGGTAACCACCGAGGAATATGTCTTCTAAGCGTAGTAGGGAAGGTATACAGTAGGTAGTGATTGAGAGAGTGTGTGAACGGAGAAATGGATAGGCGACGAGCAGGGAGGTTTTAGGAAGGGAAGAGGATGTGTAGATCAGATTTTTACCCTGAATTGTGTTGTGGAGAAGTATCTGGAGAAGAAACAAAAGGTGTATGTTGCCTTTATGGACTTGGAGAGGCCTATGACAGAGTGGATAGAGAAGGTTTGTGGAAAGTACTTAGAATATACGGAGTAGAGGGCAAGTTGCTGAAAGCAGTGAAGAGCATGTATGAGGGTGCAAAGGCGGCAGTACGTGTGGAGAGTGAGCAGAGCGAGTTCTTTGACCTGAATGTTGTTTGAAACAGGGGTGTGTGATGTCCCCGTGGTTGTTTACTGTATATATGGATGGAGTTATGAAAGAAATACTATCAAGAGCAGTGGATGTTGGTTTATCGCTGAAAGGGAGGAAATTGAGTGGAAGCTACCTATACTGCTGTTTGCGGATGATACAGTTCTGATGAGTGATAATGAATGGGAGTTGCAGGGTCTGGTAAATGAGTTTGGAACAGTGTGCGAAAAACGGAATTTGAAGGTAAATACGGGGAAGAGCAAGGTTATGGTCTTCGAAAGGGGTGAAGTCACAGAGTGTGAGGTGAAGCTGAACGGTCAGGCTATGGAGATCGTCAACTCTTTTAAGTATCTGGGCAGTGTGTTGAGTAAAGATGGGACTATGGAAGAGGTGCGGGAGAGGGTACAACAGGGGAAGAGGGTTGTAGGAATGCTAAAAGCAGTAAGAAATAGGGTGGTCAGTATGGAAGTGAAGAAGTCCTTGCATGACAGTGTGGTAATCCCGACACTGACTTACGGAAGCGAAGCATGGACGTTGGTTGAGAGACTCAGACCAAGAGTGAGAGCAGTGGAAATGAATTACTTAAGGAGTGCGTGCGGAGTTACATGGAGGGATAGACAGACTAATGAGGAAGTAAGAAGGAGGTGTGGTGTGGAGGTAGATGTGCTGGAAAGTGTGAAAAGGAACAACTTGAGATGGTTCGGCCATATGGAACGTATGGAAAGCGAGAGAATGACTAAGAGGGTGTACGAGAGCGAGGTGGAGGGACAGAGGGGGAGAGGTAGACCGAATATGAGGTGGAAGGATGGAGTGAGGAACTACATGAACGAGGGCGGTGCTGGTTGGGGGGAGGGGCGTCGACTGACTGGGGACAGAGGTGCATGGGGGCGGTTCGTTCGTGGCCACCCCTTCGGGGATCACGGCGTCAGGCAATAGATAGATAGATAGAAATATAAATTAAATTAATTAGTATACTTTATGATTTTGCTCACCAGCTCTGCTTTCAATGTGTTAATGAGCTATGGGAGCTTTTAATTATCATAAACCTTTACAGGGCTCTCTTTCAGAGAGTATACCGAGCTCGCAAGCGAGGGACAGCCACAGCCAAGGTGTATGGCGATACTCACAGTCCTGGCAGGACAGAACACATCCCTTTGTGACTCAACTAGTGCTGACGTCCACGGGATGCCGATGTACCATCTTCTACCCCAGTTTTAACATGGCAACATGTGGAGGTCCCGGCTTCGGCGGGATCTTCCCATGATAAGCCAGACTTAACGGATGAAGAACAACGATCTCTGGTCTCAGAGATGGAGGTTGAAGAGTCCAGTCACCTTCTAGGCGACTCTCAGGGTACTGTCGAATCTCCACGGAGTTCGTCATCGGCTAGGTATGTACCGGCGGAAGAGATTGATGGACTACTATTGAATGCACTTAATAGGTTCTTTGGCCCTACGCCGGAAACTCCTTCTGATACGGGAGATCCCGCGATGTCGACGAATGTGCGACCTCTGGCTACATCCTTTGCTTTAGCTAAAATACCTAGCCATCCGCTTGTGTCAGACCCAATTTCCAATGTGCCAGGCACAGCAGCTCTCACTACTTCCACTGTGCGAGTCATATCAGACATATCTCCCCCTCCTTTAGACAAGGCGCCAGTCAAAAAACAGGAGCTATGCCTCTTTTTACGGGCCTGATGAGTCAGGGGTAGCAATGTTACGGAAATATTTTGGATGTTCATATTACGGACATTCCAAGTTATTATAACCATGACTTATTCTTACCACCAAATCCCTCCAGAACGCCATTCTTGGTTCTCTCTTCCGGTTTTTGGTGCCGGCGGAGTCCCCTCTGCTTGGCTGCCATTAGCACGCCTTCCCCAGCTTACCTAGACTGCGAGTTTAGGTTAAGAGGAAAAGCGTTTAAACTGTTTTCGCAATATATGGTTCCCAGCAAGTAACAAAGTCTCTGTTACGCTCTTCTCAGGCAATAGAAGCCGCGGAAGTCAGGAAAGCCATTGAACTTTCCCGGTGCTTGCTTCTCCAGACTTCCATCCAAGTCTTTAGGAGATATTCGGACGGCCTTATTAGAGGCAGTTCGAGCAAGGCAGGATCTGAGCATGTTCTTAGTGAAGAAACTTCTTGACCGTATTGCAAGCCAAGTAGTTCTGTCTCCAGTTCTAATTCCTTCTTTGATTTCACCAGCAGTTTGGAAGACTGTTTTCAATTTGGCACAAGCATTCAAGCAAGGTCCCCGCAAGCCCTGATGCCCTTGTTAGAACAAGGGATCAGGGTCTGGTGGTATCTGGGCGACTAACTGGTGGTGGCAGAAACAGAAAAGTTACGCATCAGTCATGTCTACGTTACGTTAAACCATCTCATATCTCTAGGATTCAAGGTCAACTTAGTAAAAGTCAAACCCTTGTTCCACCACGAGTATTTCAGGGGATAGGGCTGGTCGAGGACACAGCTTCTCTCACTCTGAGTCAGAGTGTGGACACTCGAAACAGATTTCGCAAAAACTGTTTATGTTTCTCCACAGTCTGAATACGACACAGAAACTTTGGGAATCTCTAGTCGGTTCTCTCAACGGGGTTCAGCTAACTGTGAAGTTGGGCCGGTTGAAAGTCTAACGTTTAATCTTGGAGGGCAACAAATTTTTCCCACTATTACCGGCGGGGATAGTATGGCCTATCCCAACGTTATTACACAACTTACTAGCGGTTTGGGCGACGAGAGAAAGGTTGCACGGTCATGTCATGAACCTCTCCTCCGCCGTCGGTATGGGTGGACATGGATGCGTCAGGCACGATAGGTTGGGGCTTTTAGTCAAACCTCGGGCATCAGGGTCAAAGGTTTTGGTCCCATTTAGAAATCTTCCACATCAATGTCAAAGACTTACTAGTCCCCTTATCTGTCCTTCAGGCTCACGGCTCTGCTTTACGGGGCTAGTCGGTGGCCTTCAGAATGGACAATCTGAATGTGGTTCACTGTATTCAGAAACAAGGGTCAATAAGATCTCGGAAGTGGCTAAACGTGTCAGAAAAGATTTTTATACTAGCCAACAGGCTGAACATTCATCTTCACGCATCTTATCTCCCAGGCGTTGCAAACGTCTGGGCAGACGCTCTGTCTCAGAGACAAAGCACTTCAGTGGAATGGGCGCTCTTGCGTGTGCGGAGCATTACCATCCACAAGTGGATTTGTTTGCGTCTGAGAAGACTTGCAAACTCCCACTGTACCTCACCCGCCGGACGATAACGCCGGCGGGCGGACCTGACGCTCTGATGACGGACGAGAACAGGTTGAGTTCCATTTATCTATTTTCCGCCGCCAGACGCGTCTCTAATGTGCCACGTAGTCAACAAACTACAGGATTAGCGAGGCGTAGTCTCGCTAATCGCGCCCCTGTGGCCGGTGCAGTTTGGTACCAGCATTTGTACACGTGGTGCCCGCACCCAGTGTCACTCCCGGTCGGGTTGTTCCACTTAGAACACAATTGGCAACCTAGAAACCTCGCGGACTTGTTCATTATGGACATTCAGGAGGCCAAGTGGCTAGCACCATATGGTAGCGACGTGACCAAGATATTCACGAATCAATATACCCAGTCTACAAAGCGACAGTTTCAATCGCATTGGCAAGCTTTTATGTCTTGGATTCTTAGAACAAACCAAACTGTGCCCTCGGTGGCATTGGTTGTTAATTATTTAATGTATCTGTTCATGCAGAAACATTTATCTGAAATTGTTTTATGAGGGCAGGTTTTAAACTCCGCCCACCTCCCCGTCAGCTCAGGCCTACATGGTCTCTGGACAAAGCATCGTAGTTATTCTCGTTCCCGTATGTACCAAAGACTGCAGATTTTACAAAAGGGCAGTATTCCTTATGGCTTTGGCTACCGGGAACAGAGTATCTGAGCTGGCGGCGATGAGCAACACACCTATTTGCCTCAGGTTTGATAGGCTTCATGAGTGTATTCACATTGCACCTTCCCCAGGATTCTTAGCCAAGAATGAGCACAGTGAACACGTGTTTTCAGAGTTCACGGTGCCGGCGTTAAAAAGGGGAAAGGTGCACCATCTTTTTTGCCCAGTGCAAGCTCTAACCAAATATTTAAGAGTGGCACCTCTAAATCACCAGGGTGCTTTATGGGTCGCAAGTCCGGGTGAACGCTTGATGGAGCGTACACTGGCTTCTCTCTTGGTCAAGGACTTTAAAGAGAAGAATCCCGGCGTTGTGGGTAAGACCCACGATTTACGCAAGGGGACAGCCTCTTTACGTTTCCTTAATAATCTTTCGGTGGAAGTTATTAAGTCCACACAGTTGTGGGCCTCTAATCAGGAGTTTTTTGACGCGATACCTTTCAGTAGCTCTGGACAAACCTTCCTTGCCATGTATAGCTTTACGGCAGAGGGTCTAGGTGGCCCTTTTAGTCATGTTTTGTTTAATTTCAAGAAAAAGGGGGGGGAGGGTGCAGTCAGTGTGACATAGGACACCCTAGACCCCTCCGGAGTATGTGTTCGGAACATACGAGCTGGGATACTGTTTGTAGGCATTGTTTTATAAAATTTCTCTGTAGTATTTATTGCAGGAAATTGTGCTAAAGGCCAATAGTAGTGTTACAACAATTCTTGTTGTAAGTAGCTTTGGCTGTGAAGCAATAGATTTTGAGAAATCTCGGTAGTTGCAACTACGACTTTTACTTTTGAAGTAATTACTTCTCCATAAGTACACGAGTTCAGTACTTCTATGAATGTACAAGAATTCATTTATGTTTGGTTATATTTTTAGGAATATATCCACTAGTTAATGGGGTTTATATGTGCACATGTAAACTTATAAGTTTTTATTTTTCACCACTTACTTTAAGTGGGGTGCCTTCTTAATAACTAGCAGATCTGTGTACAGAGTCTCAGAGTTAACCCTTTTTCAAGCAGGCTTCTTTGAAGCACGCTCCTGCTTGTACCCCTTTTTGAAGATTTAGGCTGTATAAAGTTTATGCACCCGAATATCTCTTTTTTACAGGAGTAAGAATACTATGTGGTTGTTTGATTATCTGCTTTTCTAGAGTTATGATATGATTACGAATGTCCCCCTCCAGTCTTAGAAATCAGGCATGTTCGTCAATGATGGAGGGGCCACTAATAAATTATAGGTTTGACTCCTGTAAGGAGATAAAGAAAACCTAATATTTAGTAGTGGCCCCGTAATCATTGACGACTGGGGCCCTCCCGACCATCCCCTTCCCATTCGTTGATGTATTCAGGATTTTGGTTTACTTGATATGTCAGTGAAGGAAGAATGACGCCTGCAGTAGCGTCTGGTCAAAGATCCACACAAGTACATCCACGAATGATGGAAGCTTATTAGATAGTTATTCTTATTTTCTTTTTGTTTTTATTTTTTACGAAGTTTTTTCGTAGTGAGAACCCAATTCATAATGACTGAAGCCATGAGTGAGGTCGCGTGCGCTCATGATGAAGGCTCCTCAGTTTTTAAATGCTCTGCGCGGTAGATTCAAACTACGGCGGATTAGTGTTTGAAGAGGATGCCTTATGTAATAGGCATGTTCGTCAATGATTACGGGGCCACTACTAAATATTAGGTTTTCTTTATCTCCTTACAGGAGTCAAACCTATAATAATCATAAAGTAATAAACTTAGCCTAAACAAGCTAAACCCCTAACAGAGGCAGACCACGAGGCCTTGGGCAACCGCAGAGGGGCTCCCACGACGACGACGCCACCACACGTTGGCTCAGGGGCAGGGCAAGACTCCACGAAGTCCCACAACTACGTGTGACAACTTTTAGAGCCTACAAACACCGTACAAAACGCACAGACCCTGGGAACATCTTCAGCAGGAAAAAACCCAGTAAAATAGCCTCCTAACTAGTTTAAGTTAACACGAAAACTGAAAAAGAAAAGTTAGACATGCGAGGCGTCCACCCAATCGGGCTGCTTGGACGCTCAAAAAGTACCCTTATAATACACTCTCCCTGCGATAATACTGCTCGGTCTAGTAAGCTAGCTAATCTAAACCTGTCACAGAACGTCTCGGTTAATACAAATGAGTAAGGACTCACGAGAAGACGAAAGGGGACGACGAATACAGCAGCTCACTAAAAAACGTCCGAGCGGTATCGTCGCAGGTAGAAGAAGGACGAAATGACGCGCGGGTCCCGTCGTCAGGCTGCGCACACCAAGAATATCCACGATTGTTGGAAGCTGTTTTTGACAACTTTATTATATTATTATTAGTTTTTATTTTTTCTAAAAGTTTTTTCTTTAGTGGTACCCGATCATTATGGCGATTCCATAAGAGATTAAGTGTGCACTTATGATGCGGGCCCCATCAAGCTACCTGCGCGGGCATTTCAAATGTGCGAAACGCATGGAGTTTGAAAGGGTGCCTTCCTTTAAGGCAGTTCGTCAATGACGAAGGGGCCACTATTAAATCTGGAGAATGCTATATCCAAATGTGTACCAGTAAGGGAATATAAGGATAAAACAAAATTGAGGAAAAGAACGAACCCAGAATTACTAATGAAAAGAAAGCTTTGGACAATGATAAGAAGAAAGAAACGATTGTGGGATAGACTAGAAGTGTTAAAAAAGAACAGGGGGTCTAGTATAGAAGCTAAAGAAGTGGATTTGGAATTTAAACAAATAAACAATAAAATAAGGTGGGAGACAAGGAAGGGGGTGAAGGAGAGGGAGAGAGAGATTGCAAAAAACGTGAAGGATAATCCAAAAATATTCTGGAAGTACATTCAGGAAAAGTTAACAAGAAGAGTAGGTATCCCAGAACTGATAGGAGAATTGGATGGTAGGTATAGAGCAGAAACTGATAAGGAGAAAGCATAGGTGCTGGGGAAATACTTTGGGGAGGTACTAACAGTGGAGTTGGATGATGCAGTGCCTACTATTCCCATCAAACAGGCACCGGCACTAGAACTAATAGAGTTTTCCCATGCTAGAATAAGAAGGGCTATAGAAAAAATGAACAGAAGTAAGTCCCCGGGACCGGATGAGATACATCCAAGAATCATAAAGGAAGGAGGGGAGATGTTAGTAGAGCCATTAAATTTTTTATTTGAGGTATCTTTTAATACAGGACAAATCCCAATGGACTGGAGAGAGGGGAACATAACAGCTATTTTTAAGAAGGGAAAGAGAAATGACCCAGGAAATTATAGACCAGTCAGTTTGACAAGTGTTGTGTGTAAACTAATGGAAACAGTAATTAGAGAAGGAATAATGGAGCATATGAAATCAAACAAACTTTTCAGTGGGAGACAGTTCGGATTCTTGCCGGGGAGGTCGACAGTACTACAGCTAATTAAGGTGGTAGATGATTGGATGCAAATTCTGGAGGATGGTGATGTTATGGACGTGGTATATTGCGATTTTATGAAGGCCTTCGATAAGGTCCCACATAAAAGGTTAATAGAGAAAGTTAGAAGCTATAATATAGGGGAGAAATGTGTGAAATGGATAGAAGCCTTCCTGAAAGATCGGAGACAGAGGGTACTGGTGAATGGAATAGGCTCGGGGTGGAGGGAAATTACAAGTGGGGTACCTCAGGGATCTGTGTTGGGACCACTACTGTTCGTTATATTTATCAACGACTTACCTGAAGTTATAACTAATGGAAGTGAGATATACCTGTATGCGGATGACACTAAGCTGTATAGAAGAGTGAGGAGTAAGGAAGATGTGGGTTTGCTTCAAGGAGATGTGGAGGGCATGAAGGGATGGTCTGAGCATTGGTTAATGCCTTTTCATCCAAAAAAATGTAAGTAGGCCTACATGCGGATTGGGACAAGCAAGATAGACAAGGTAGGATACAGTATGTATGAAGCGATGGAGGACGTTAATGCAGAAAAGGATATAGGAGTAGTGATAGACAATAAGTTAAATTTCTCAGAACATTTAGCGGAAAAAATAAACAAAGCCAATAGAATTGTAGGGCTGATAAGGAGGACATTTGTGTCACTTGACGAAGAAATATTCAGGAATCTCTATACAGCGCTGGTTAGGCCGCACCTGGAATATGCGAACCAGGTGTGGGCTCCATATATGGTAAAGGATATAGAAGCAGTGGAGAAAGTGCAGAGAAGAGCTAGCAAGCTAGTACCAACGTTGAAGAACGCGGGCTATGAGCAGAGCTTGAGGACACTGGGGCTTCCGACACTGGCATATAGGAGAAAGAGAGGGGATATGATAGAGACTTTTAAGATAGTGTCAGGAATGTATGATGAGGATGTGTGAAGGTATCTTCTTGATGCGGGAGGGAACAAGAACGAGAGGACACTCTAAGAAAATTTACAAAAAAAGAAATAGGCTTGAAAAGGCAAAGAACTCATTTTGTGATAGAGTGGTAAATGAGTGCAATGCACTGCCCCAGTATGTAGTCGATTCCGAATCAATAAGGAAGTTTGAAAGTAATCTTGATAAAGCATGGGGAAGACAAGATTTGAAGTTTGATTATAAAGCAAAAATACAGAATAGTAAAAATTTTGCGTCTGCTACCGCCGCCGCCAACACCGTGAACGACCGCAGCAGTGCAAGTACTGGCACTGAGCTGGATACACAGGCCTAGTTTGCCTTTTTCCAGAGGATCTACTGTAAGAAGAGTTGCATAATAAAATTCAGTATGGTTTTCCTATTTTTAACCAAATATAACCTAACCTAACCTAACCTAATCTAGATTATCTAGGTGACTAGGTTCCGTTAGTTAGACTAGGTTTGCTGGTTTGGACACTACATATCAACCTCCTACCTAATTAGGCTAGGTTAACTTATTTTGATTTGTTTTAGTCCATTTCAGTTCATTCATCAATATCCTTGTTCTTCAATCTTCATAGCTCTCCCCACTGGGTGCCATATTGATGGATAGCCTACTTGGTTATATATACATATCAGGGGTACCGAATGTGTAACATACTTGATAAATGAGTGGCTATTTAAACAAACATATTCCTACCTGTTTTCCCTTGTGCCATGTAAACAGACCAAAGGCCGAGGCTAATATGCATTCATGCTTGAAATGACATTAATATATGCTCTGCTATATACAGTAAAAGTCCGTTAATCCGACGACCGATGATTCGAATCTCCCAATAGTCCGAATTTTTCAATTTGAGGCCAAATCCGAATTCACCCTATGGTCCGAATTTCAAGAAGTCCCAAAGTCCCCTTTTTGAGGCATTAGGCCACTCAAATGACACATAATGGAGCACACACATATCATATGTTCATGAATTCACTTTAAAAGTTTACCATTGTCATTGTAGCCTATTATCTACTTCAAAACATTCAGATTAATGGTCAAAGGAAGCTACTGATATAATCGTAAACACCTTCGTCTTCTTCTTCTTCCACATCGTCTGCTAGAGAGTTTGTTTTGCTCTTGAACGCATCCTTGGGACGCTCCGATGCGCTACTGGCTTGCACCGCATTTTCTGCAAGCGCATTCAGTCTTGAGCTTGAAAACGCACCTTTGGACGTATTAGTCTTGAGCTTGAAAACGCACCTTTGGATGTTCCGATACGCTACTATTTATAGTTCAGTGATCGGAGCATCCCAAGGGTGCTTTCAAGACAACAAGACAAGGGTGCTTTCAATACAATATAATATAACAGAGCACGTCACAAAAGGAAAATCACAAAAGGAAAATTACAAGAACCTCTCAGGGAAGTGCCGTTGTTAAGGCATTACTTCCCGAACCACATCTGATCTTCAAGAGCAAGACAAACTCGCTAGTAGACGGAAGAAGAAGAAGACGTTTATATCAGCAGATTCCTTTGACCATTAATCTGAATGTTTTGAAGTAGTTAATAGGCTACAATGACAATGGTAAACTTTTGAAGTGATTTCATGAACATATGATATGTGTGTGTGCACCATTGTGTCATTTGGGTGGCCTAATGTCTCAATGTTTTCGTCATACACAGGTTCATAGGGGTAAAGTCCGATAATCCAAAAAATCCACTAATCCGAACGAGAGCCGGTCCGCTGCCCTTCGGATTAACGGAAGTTTACTGTATTTGTAATAAGTAATATCAAAACTCTCATAAACTTATATTATATTATTATAATATTTCTGAATGATAATAATGAATAAAACGTGAAGAGAGTGAAAATATTTTACCAACAAAATATGTTGTTACGAAAGAAAACTGATATTTTGCGGCCAATGCGTAGAGTAACTATGCTAGTAAGTTGTGACTGATGGGCATGCCATAATCAATTGTTTTACAAAAGTTGTAATTCTATTTCTTAATTATATTCATAATTAATTGATTATCTTACGAATATACTGTACCTCATTTCAAACTTCATGATTTTCATCTTCTTTATTTTTACGACCATTATAGTATATTGTATATCACAGGTCTACTCACTCAACATTCCATAATTAAAAACATTTAAATTCCGACCTCGTTTTGGCGCCCCCCTACATGCTGCGCCCGGGGACAGATGTACCCCCTTGCCCCCCCCCCCCCCCCCAGCTACGCCACTGGGGATAATCGCTACTCTGAAGGAGAAACTGGGTCCACCAGAAAGGCAAAATCAGTCTGAAGTAAAGAAAGTATCGGGTGTTAAATTGCCGCACCTGACTTTGCCCACCTTCGCTGGCGATCCCACATTATGGACGGGATTCTAGGATATGTTTAGATGTCTGGTGCATGACAGGACTGATTTAAGTGAGATTCAAAAACTAACGTACTTGAGGGGTCAGCTACAGGGAGACGCCTATAAATTAGTGGAAGGCTTTACGGTTGAGGGTACAAGTTATGGCCCTGCCGTGGACTTGCTTCAGAAGACCTTCGGGCATCCCGACAGAGTAAAAGCAGCACACTTCATGAACCTTCATGACCTTGTCTCACCTAAATGTCAAACAGCACAACTAAAGGCTTTTTACGCCAATATGGAAAGTGCGATGCGATCTATGACTAGTCAAAGGGTAAGTTTAGAGGAATTCTGCGTGGTGACACTCTAGAATAAATTGCCATCACCAGTTAAGGAAACCGTTAGGAGGGAGATGGGTGATCAGAGTCTAGATTATAAGACTTTTACACAGTGTTTTCAAGCAGAACTCTACAACATGGTGGGTCAAGATACCCCTGTGAAGGATTTTCCTATGGCTACAGCTACATTCACGACGCAGAGCGGTAGCAGCCAATTTGCCTGTAAATTGTGTAGCGGGAAAAATCATCCCTGGTACAAATGCTTTAAATATAAGACAGGTTCTCTCAGAATAAAGAGAGCCAGGCAACTACAGCTCTGTGTCGGGTGTCTCTCCAGTGAACACGTTAGTAACGGGTGTACAAACCCTAATGTTAAGAATTGTAAATTCTGCCGTGGCAAACATTTTCACTCCCTGTGCCAAAAGCAGAGAGAGGTGAGTTCAGCAGGTGGTGGTAGTAGTAATATAGTAGAGTCAACTCCAACAACCTCGACAACAATGTCCGTAAGTATGAGTAAACAGACAGTAATTTTACCCACAGTTCAGCTGCCTGTAAAGGGTAAGTACAAGAAGACAGTAAAGGTCAGATCGCTACTTGATCAGTGCTCGCAGAGGACTTTCGTGAAGAGCTCTGTATTACCTTCCCTTTCTTATGAATCAAAGGGAACGGAACAGTTGAGTCTTCACGGCTTCACCGGAACCCAAACCTCTCGTGAGTATCCTGTTGTACAACTAAAGTATATACATCGTGGCAGATTTCATCGTCTTGATGCAATAGTTGTCGATGATCTCCCCGAACACAAGGGCGAAACTAGTCTAAAAGTTTAAATCACTAGTTTACAGCGTCGTGGCATAAAATTGGCCGACTCATACGTTACCGAGACAGCACAATTAGAGCTACTAATAGGTGCCGACCAGTACTTCAACATAGTGCGACCTGGCTACAAAAGGGCAGGAAATATGGTTTGACTTCCTACCAAATATGGATATGCCCTTAGTGGTTCTTATGCGGCAACGATGTAAATAGCCAATGGAACTTTCTTAAGCATAGCCTTATCGCTGCCACTGACAAAGTCTGTGGGAAAACAAAGGGTCACCCCAGGAATAAGACCTCTTGGTGGTTGAACGATGAGGTAGAACATGCTGTGAAAGAGAAAAGGAGATGCTTCAAAGCATGGAAGAAAGGAGGCAGCAGGGAGGAATACCAGGCAGCTAAACGAACTGCCAAAATAGTTATTTACAATGCTAAAAATCGCATTAAGGACCTGGTCCTCGAACAAGTGTGTAACACTGACAATCCCAATGGGATCTTCAACCTAGCTAGGCGAGTTAAAAATGACAGTAGGGATATTATAGGTGAACAGTGTGTAAGAAACGATAATGGGAAGATTGTGTATGCAGAAAATGAAATCAGAGAAGCATGGAAGGTACACTATGAACGATTGCTAAATGTAGAGTTTGAATGGGATAAGGAACAGCTTAGTATCGAAAAACCAATATCTGGGCCCCCTCCTTTGACAGCACCAGCTGTAGTGAGCGACGCAATCAATAAAATGAAAGACGGTAAAGCTCCAGGTTGCTCCGACATTGTCGCTGAGATGATAAAAGCTTCAGGGGAGATTGGTGTAAACTTAGTCACTGAGTTGATAAACACCATTATTAAAGATGAGAAAATCCCAGAGGATTGGCTCAAAAGTGTAATAGTAAATATATACAAAGGAAAAGGGGATGCGCTAGAATCTAGATAGAGGAAATTATAGGGGCCTGAAAATGCTTGACCAAATCATGAAGGTCTGTGAGAGAGTCCTTGAGGGTTTGATCAGGCAAAGCATCTCTATTGATGATATGCAGTTTGGTTTTATGCCAGGACGTGGTACAACCGATGCTATCTTCATAGTCAGGCAGATACAGGAAAGATACTTACTAAAAGGCAGGGATCTTTACTTTGTGTTTGTAGACCTGGAGAAGGCCTTTGATAGGGTGCCTAGAGATGTTGTGCAGTGGGCTATGAGCAGAGCTGGGCACCACAAACAAAAAGTCAAGTCAGCAAACACAAATCAGCAAACCCAGAACATAACTTCAGCAAACAAAAATGTGCAAACCTTGTGAAATTTCTAGTCCTCAAATGCAAATATGCAAACGCAAACCATTTTTTATTAATTTTAAATTTAAACTACAGAATCAAGGGTAAATCAATAAATTCAATCTCTAATGTCAATAAATATATATATTTACTTAAATATAATGTTGTCCAACTTCCATGGACCTCAAGGATATACATACAGGCTTTTAAAGCTTGGAAATTGCTGTAAATTGCCAAAACATTCCAGAACGTCACTCGCAGTGAAAGGGTTAATATATATAGCATAGGCCACTTAGTTTGTCCACATGGGCAGTAAAACGTTGGGGCAACTTGTTTATGGGGAGAGTGCTTCAGTAATAATCAGTATTCACAATTCCGCACCATTCAGGAGGAGCTACGCCGGATCACAGAGGTGCAAGGAGGCGATTTATTCGTGGTCCCCCCTTTGGGAATGGCAATAGGCTATATATGCCTAGATAGGTCTACTTTAGATAGATTAAGTAATTTAATAGGAAGTAGCCTAGGCCTATTAATTTTAATGCTCAGAATAAAGGCCTAGCTTCAGATCAAAATTTAATACAATTTTATTGTAGGCTAAATTTAGTCTAGGCCTATATGATACTTTCAAAATTAACACTTTCTACTTGACACTAATAAAATGAGTTTGATTATAGGCCTAGGCCTATACATAGAAGTTAGAACATGCAATATTTAGCCTAGGCCTACATGCCTTGAGGCATTTTGATGGAATTAGTGACTGATTATAGCCTAGACCTAGGCCTAGGCTATATATTAAAGTTAGAACATGCAATATTTAGCCTACATGCTTTGAGGCATTTTGATGGAATTAGTGATTATAGCCTAGACCTAGGCTATATAATTATATAGAAGTTAGAACATGCAATATTTAGCCTACATGCTTTGAGGCATTTTGATTGAATTAGTGATTGACTGATTATAGCCTAGACCTAGGCTAGCCTATATATATAGAAGTTAGAAAATGCAATATTATTTAGCCTACATGCTTTGAGGCATTTTGATAGGATTAGGGTAGCCTAGGCCTAGCCTAATAAAATTACTTATATTAGTAATTAGCCTATAGGCCTAGGCTATATTTAGAAGTTAGAACATGCAATATTTAACATTTTAGCCTACATGCTTTGAGGCATTTTGATGGGATTAGTGATTATAGACCTAGGCCTAGGCTATATAGCCTAGCCTATATAGAAGTTAGACTTAGCCTAGGCCTACATGCTTTGAGGCATTTTGATGGGATTAGGGTAGCCTAATAACATTAGTTTCGGTTAAAACATTAACAGGCTATCAATCAAATTAATGATAGCCTAACTTTATAGGCCTAATAATCTTAAATTAGGCTAGATTATAAAGTTATGCTAGGTAAAATTAACCACTTCGACTTTACTCACATGCTGGTAATGGCTCTTAAGGGTGTAGACGTTGTACGTATTAAAAGCCAATTTAGCCTTGCAGTTTTTGCAAGGGTAGATTATTCTGCCCTTCTCCAGAGACATCTTCTTGGTAATTACAGGCCCATAGAAGGTTTCTAGGTGGGACCAGGGGTGGCTTAGGTCCTCGATTTCTGCATGCTCTGCAGCATCACTGTCGGATGATGGTGGTGAACTGCTCCCCATGCTGTTGGCAGCTGCGGTAGGCATGATGGTAGACTCCATGTTCACTTCAATAGGCCGAAAATATAAACAATGTTGAAGTGCTAGAAGGTTGGAACTCTTGGACTGCTGTGTGTTGTAGGTGTTAGCTCGACGCTTGCTACTAAGTAAGTGAACAAACGTGAAGAGCCGATGTATAGGCCTAGATTCCAGAACACAGGTAGTTGGCTTAGTCACGTGACTTTTTTTGGCGGGAGCTGGGAGCGGCCCAGGGCTGGCTGGCGGCTGGAATTTTAATTTTGCGGACTCGAGGTTTGCAACATGGAGGTACTTTCCGGAGCTTCAAACCCGCAAATAGGCAGCCATTTTGGTGCCAACGCTAATCCGCCAACAAAATGACATTTCCGCCATGGCGGAATTGGCTATTTGCGGAAGTGTTGGCTAAAGTGCCCAGCTCTGAATATAACACAGAGAATTTGGGAGTCCCTTATCGGCTCCTTCAACTGGATGCAATTAACAATCCCCTTGGGGCGCCTCAAGCTAAAGAGGTTGATAATACTAGGCAACATGTTTTTCCCCCCTCAATCACCTCACATTTTACACACCATTCCCCCCATCATACACAAACTTCTCAGTTTCTGGGTCTCTCCAGAGGCTTTGAAGTCAGCCATGCCCTGGTCGACGCCTCCTCCCACAATGTGGATAGATACGGATGCAGCGCCATCCAAGGGATGGGGCTACCAATCATCCGAGGGGCACCAGAGTCAGGGTTCTTGGGCACCCTCCACACACCACCACATCAATTACCGGGAGTTGTCAGTACCTCTGTTCTTCTTAGAAGCTCATGCTCATTCACTAACAACCAAGTCCATCGCATTTCGCATGGACAACACCACAGCAGTAGCATGTATCAACAAGCAAGGCACAACACGATCTCTCACCCTTCACCGTCTAGCCGAAAAGATTCACAAGCTAGCACACTACCATTCAATCACGATACAAGCCTCGTACCTCCTGGGAACGGCCAACCTTTGGGCGGACGCCTTATCCCGGGGCAAGAGTACGTCAGTAGAATGGGCACTCAAACAGGAGGCCTTCAACCAACTCATACTTCCTTACCATCCACAAGTAGACCTTTTTGCATCTCACACGTCAGCAAAGACCCCTCAATATCTGACCCGGTGGTCTGTAACCCCGGCGGGGGGTCCAGACGCCTTTTCCGTCAATTGGAACATGTGGTCGTCCATCTACCTGTTCCCTCCCCCGGACACGACCCTCATGTGCAAAATCATCCATCACCTCAGGTCATACAAAGGGCGAGTGTGTCTCATTGCACCAGTTTGGCCCACACAGGCATGGTACAGCCAGCTGTGCCTGTGGTGCCCATCTCCAGTAGAAATTCCAATCTCTCAATTCCACTTGGACCAAATTGGAAGCCTGCAGACTTGTCTAAATTTTGCATTATGGACGTTTTCCGGGCCAAATGGCTAGGAGCAAAGTACGATCCTATTTTACATCCTAAACTCAAAGCCCAATATACGGAAGCAACTCTCAGGCAATATCAATCACACTGGAAGAGTTTTACTACCTGGTTGGTGGAGTCCAATCAATGCAATCAGTCGGCCGGCCTTATTCTTTTGTATCTAAATTACCTTTTTGAACATAGACATCTGTCAGTGAATACCTTAAGAAATCATCTTACAGCCATTAAAGAACCGTTTTTTGACCTGACTGGACTCCGCCTGCCTCCTAAAGATGAAGCCGGTTTTATCAAGGCATGTTTTAGGCTCAAGGCACCCCGAAGGCAATTGCTCCCCCAGTGGTCCCTAGACCGAGTTTTAACACGATTAGCCTCTAGATCATATTCTGTGAACCCTTCATTAGCTAAACTAACAGAAAAATGTGTCTTCCTCTTAGCACTGGCCACAGCTCACCGAGTGTCAGAGCTAGCGGCAATGTCTAGATCCCCCATTTGTTTGCAATTCCAGGCCCTAAACCAAAGTGTAACTCTAGCCCCTGCTCCGGATTTCATAGCAAAAAATGAACACGAGGGACACATTTTTACTCCTTTTACTATTCCTGCCTTGAAACAGGGCAATCGGCACCAGCCCCTTTGTCCTGTTCAGGCATTGCACTCTTACATTAAGGCCACGAGACCATTGGTTGCCTCACACCTGTGGATCTCTCCAGATGATCAGACTCGCCTCTCGAAGAGACACCTTGCCTCTATAATTGTCAATGTAATCCAAGCGGCGGAACCGCGGTCAGTGGCTAGAGCCCACGATGTCCGGAAATGGGCAACTACAGTCCGCTTTCTGAATAATTATTCTATACAGGACATTTCCCAAACGGGGGTTTGGTCATCTCATAATACCTTTCTGTCAAGATATTTGTCTGTTCATCTGGCGAGACCTTCAGTTCCATGTGTTGCACTACGCCAACCTCATATTCCATAAGATGAAGGTTCTTACGGTGAATGGTTATGCCTTCATTCTTCGAGTCCCCAAAAGGGATAGGGGGGGGGAAGGTAGAACAAAACGAAGAAGGAAGACAATGGTTTTTCCTTACATAATGAATAAATATAAACTGTATGTGGGGAACAAGTATAGACAAATAGTTTATGTTATACTGGCTACAATACAAGCACAGAATTTCCTTGTATCATACCATTTTTGTACAAGCTTAACCCTCCAGCCCCGGCTATGTATTATATATATATTCCCCGAAACCCGGGGGTTTTGGCCGAAAAACGTCTACGCCTAGGCTACCGTATCTTTGTTATTCTGACTGCTTCCGCATTCCCGCGCATCCCCAAGCGTAGATGTGTTTCTTACCTGTAGAATGGCATTAAGTAGAGCTCTCTAAGTCAACTGGTTCAGTTGTGAAGATGATTTCATTGGAGATAACGTTATGGCAAAAACAGCCACTTTACACTACTTTTCGATACTTAACAACAACATACAGGCACACACGAACAAGCGACGTACTCCTACTTGTGGCCGGAGATGTGGGGCATCGGTCCAGCCGGCTGTTGTTTACATGCGTCGGACCGACGCCTCGCACACCAAGCTCACAGGCTTTCAACCACTGGGCGTTCAAGAGCCCTTCCGGGCAGCTTGGGTATGCTTTTTTATGGGCGTTCAAGAGCCCTTCCGGGAAGGAGAGCATTATAGATTGGCAATGTTTATTATAATTTTACGTCTTATTCTCATCACCATAGAGTGATCAAGTAGACAGACAAAGGGTCCTCTTCTATAAGTAAATTGTTCCATAAATTTAATCTTTTTAGGGTCAATTATTGTGACTGTATTTTAAAATTTGACATAAATAATTTTAATCAAGCATTTTTAACTTGAAGTTTCTTGTATAAGCTCTGCTTACTTTTTGTCTGTATTTATTGTTTTTTGTCTGTATTTATTGTTTATCTTTTTCTTTTTCTTTTTCTATTATTAATATTAATATTGATGATTTTTTAAATTTACTGTTCTTGTTAAAAGAGTACTCTTTGTTTAAATCTGTTGTTACTTCATATTTTGCAATTATTTGTCTTTATATTATATGTATTCATTGTCGATAGTATCAATTGCTTACTTTTGCAATTTCCTTAGTTTATTTGTGCTATAAATGTAGGTTATTTGTAGGGTAGTTATTGATAGGGGTCACTTGAGGCATGCTATGCTTACAGGTACCTACCCGATAGCACTATCGTTAGTGAGTGCTGTACTGTATTTTATATATTATTTTGTAATAGTATAGATATCTTATCAATATTTGTATTTTGTACTATTGTTAATGTCTTGTCATGTTGTAAATTTGATTTTAAATAATATTTTGACATTTAACATGTAGTTTCTTTATTCATGCAGAGTTTAGTCAAATTTAACAGAACGTCCCGGACTTCCCAAACTTGACTACAGTAAAAGTCCGTTAATCCGACGACCGATGATTCGAATCTCCCAATAGTCCGAATTTTTCAATTTGAGGCCAAATCCGAATTCACCCGATGGTCCGAATTTCAAGAAGTCCCAAAGTCCCCTTTTTGAGGCATTAGGCCACTCAAATGACACATAATGGAGCACACACATATCATATGTTCATGAATTCACTTTAAAAGTTTACCATCGTCATTGTAGCCTATTACCTACTTCAAAACATTCAGATTAATGGTCAAAGGAAGCTACTGATATAAACGTAATCACCTTCTTCTTCTTCTTCTTCCACATCGTCTGCTAGAGAGTTTGTTTTGCTCTTGAACGCATCCTTGGGACGCTCCGATGCGCTACTGACTTGCACCGCATTTTCTGCAAGCGCATTCAGTCTTGAGCTTGAAAACGCACCTTTGGACGTATTAGTCTTGAGCTTGAAAATGCACCTTTGGACGTTCCGATACGCTACTATTTATAGTTCAGTGATCGGAGCGTCCCAAGGGTGCTTTCAAGACAACAAGACAAGGGTGCTTTCAATACAATATAATATAACAGAGCACATCACAAAAGGAAAATCACAAAATGAAAATTACAAGAACCTCTCAGGGAAGTGCCGTTGTTAAGGCATTACTTCCCGAACCACATCTGATCTGATCTGATCTTCAAGAGCAAGACAAACTCGCTAGTAGACGGAAGAAGAAGAAGACGTTTATAGCAGCAGATTCCTTTGACCATTAATCTGAATGTTTTGAAGTAGGTAATAGGCTACAATGACAATGGTAAACTTTTGAAGTGATTTCATGAACATATGATATGTGTGTGTGCACCATTGTGTCATTTGGGTGGCCTAATGCCTCAATGTTTTCGTCATACACAGGTTCATAGGGGTAAAGTCCGATAATCCGAAAAATCCACTAATCCGAACGAGGGCCGGTCCGCTGCCCTTCGGATTAACGGAAGTTTACTGTACTTCCTTTAACGTGACGATAGTGCGTTGTTATATGTGCGATTAGTTTGCTTGGGAAACAGATTAACTTGCTCATGTAGTAATGTACACCCTGTGTGGTGGATTGTGTTCTTTTATTTAATAATTTTCATTTTAGTAAGCGTTGTTTCCACATAGCGATTTTGATAATTTAATTTGACTTTATATTGTCCTTGTCCCAATTTTGGTTTGTTTAGTTTGGAAGTTTTACATTTTAATTAAAAGCATATGTTATAAGTATGGCATACATAGTTTCCGTTTTATACAAATACAAGAAAAATTTTCTTATGTTATACTATTGTTTGTCCAAGCTCTAGGAGCATCATGATATACAAATATTTTGTGACCTGACAACATAATGTCATTTGTATAATTGTACATCTCATTCTCATCAACAAGTTTGATTAAATAAGAGGACGAAGAATCCTCTTCTAAAAACGACTCAGTAGGAGTTGTATAACTTGTATAATTGTGTACGAATAGTTTATCATACACCAATGCACACAAAAGATTTTCATACTATTCTGTACAGCTCAGGGAGCTTATAATTTGGGAGAGTTTTATGAAATTAAAGCATACTTTCATAAAAGAGTTTTACATCTAATTCTCCTCGTCCAAAACATTCTAAATTATAACTATTCTTATATCTTTCCTTCTTTCTGAGGCTTCCCAATGTACCCGCCTCTTCTTTTATAATTAAATTTAAATTTTTCCCGGTGTCAGCCTATCTGTTAATTGGTTCTCTCGATATACGTTGAGCATCTGATGTCCCACCTCCGGTCGTGATATTCTAGGCTCTTCGTCATTGACGAAGGAACCAATACTAAATTACGGGTTTGACAACCCGTAGGGAAGGAAGGAAAACCTTCTATTTAGGAGTGGTTCCGTAGTCAATGACGCAAAGGTTCCCTCCCACCTTCCCCTTCCCATGCACATGCCCAACTTGATATAACATTTGAGGCAGATAAACACGCTAGGAAATCTGGCATCACGTGCAAGGGAAGCATGACAACAGCATAGCTGGAGGGCTGAGGCACCGGGAGGTTTGAAATGATAGATTCTTCTTTAAAAAAAAAAATTCTAGTGGTATTCATTTTCAATGACGAGCCCTTGGTAAGATTTAATGGGTATTAACCAAGGATTGTTTATTATGCTATATACACAACGGTTGTGATAAGAACTCCGGGGAATCCCGAACGGGTCCCGGAATCTCAGCCTATATATAGTATAGGCTCTTCGTCATTGACTACGGAACCACTCCTAAATAGAAGGTTTTCCTTCCTTCCCTACGGGTTGTCAAACCCGTATTTAATCAGGGAACAATGAGGGTATTTTGTTTTGGTATTTCGGTGTGCTGTGGTAATGCACTGAAACTAGGTACAGCACAAATTCCATCCCAATAATATCTTCCCATTGACATATTGGGATTCGAACCCGGGTCCATTGGATTACCAGTCCAGCGGCAAGACCACTCTGCCACACCCCCAGAGTACCTCCGGTACTCTGTAGTCGTATTAAGTTTGCTCGGAGGGTTGTATACGATCATGCTGTATCCCTACATGCATTCGTTGATGCCAGCAGTATTGCATATGGGACTGCAGTGTATCTTGTTGGGTCAGAAGGCAGCCATTTGGTCATGGCAAAGGCCAAAGTCGCACCAATCAAGTCCCTTTCAATTCCTAAAATGGAATTAACTGGTTTTGCTTGCCGCAAGAATTGTAAACTTTATTGAGGTAACCTATAAAGATAAACTTCATATCTCTGAAACCTATATGTGAAGTGACAGTCAGATTACCCTACACTGGATAAATAGTAAAAAGAAATTACCAGTGTACAGTATGTCACAAACCGCATCGACGAGATACACCGACTGCTCATTTCCGGTATGTGTCGACTAAAGAGAACCCAAGTGATATGGTATCTCGAGGCGTGTCTGCTAAGTATTTGAGTTCTTCTGCGTTGAGGTGGAATGGGCCTAGTTGGCTCCCGAACCCCGATGGATGGCCAGAAAATATAGTTCTCAAAGAGCAGCCCGCTGGTATCGTGACCCATATCGTAGGCACGGTGCCCCAAGATGACACACAGTTATGGGACTGGGACAGATATAGCAGCTATGAAAAATTACAGCGTGTCACGGCATAGGTGATACGTTTCATCAAAAATTTTAAGGCGAAAGTAAATGGCCTGCCTCCCACAGGTAGTGCTCACCTCAACATAAATGAAATCAAGACTGCAGATAATATTCTACTCAAATTATGCCAAAAGGAAAGTTATCCGCAGGAATACTCAATACTGGTGAAGGGTGAACAGTCCAGAAATAATTTGATTTGCCAGTTAGGACTACACCATTGTGGAGGCAGATTGAGATTAGCGGCTATCTCAGAAATGTGCAAGTATCCAAAACTTCTGCCCTCCAAACATCCCTTGACCCACCTAATTGTAGATAGGTTCCATCGGCTCTGTTGCCATTATGGAGTCGGCCACGTGGTTACCTACATAAGACAGAAATGGTGGGTCCCTAGAATCCAGCAGGTGGTGAAAAAAGTACTGCGCAATTGCCTAAAATGTCGTCAGGTACAAGGTAAACCCTACGACTACGTAAACTACCCCCTTTACCTGCCCTGCGGACCACCCCTGAAGACCCCTATAAGGTCACTGGGGTGGACTATAGTGGAGCAATCCCTATCAAAGACTCACCAGTCAAACCTTACATGATCCTATTCACCTGTGCTGTCACCAGGTCAATACACATCGAAGTAGTAACCAATCTCACATGTGATAGTTTCCTCCACGCTTTCAGGAGATTCTGCAGTCGACAAGGTTTTCCCCGTATCATCTTGAGTGACAACGCAACTACGTTTGTTGGGGCCTCTAGGTACCTATCCGATGTATGCAATCACCCTAAGGTTCAGTCTCACCTTGGCAATGTACAATGTGAATGTCGGTTTATTCCTGCCAGAGCTCCATGGTTTGGTGCCATCTGGGAGAGAGCCATTGGCATTGTCAAGGCGGGACTGAAAAAGGTGTTAGGACGTGCTCTCATTTCCATAGAGGAGTTGACAACTCTACTCCTGGAAATTGAGGCAACTGTCAACGACCGTCCTCTCTACTATGCATCGGGTGACCTAGAGGATCCTACCCCAATCACACCCTCAGTGTTGGTGCGGGGACATCGGTTGCGGGATCTTCCTGAGGAAAGTGAAGTGGAGGAAGAGATTAAGGACCTGAGGCGCGTTCGGTAGACCTATCGTTTAGGGCCGATAGCTCTAGCGAACGCGATAGCCGCCGATTCGATGAATCGGCGATCGAAAACTATTGCTGTTTTAGCTATCAGAGCGATCGGTCCTGGGAGGTCGATCGAATGATCGCCGAGAATGTAAACAAACCATTTAAAGTTATTATATTGCTAATAATATAGATTGCGTATCGTGTTTCCCCTTCTTGAATACAATTTATGTAAATATTAAACACACTACGAAAAATAGGCGAAAAATAAAGCAATTCTTGTTGCGATGTCTTCTTCTTCTTCTTCTTTCTTGGGTCAAAGGGCTATTGTTATTGTTTACAAAGCTCTGGCAGACCGATCGGCGATCTGTGTCGTTCGGTAGTGAAATCGAAACACCGTTCTATCAAGCGCTATCAGACGAATCGGCGATAGGTCTACCGAACACGCCTCTGGACTACATCAACAAAGATGCTATATCAGCCAGATACCGGTACTGTATATCCGAAAATTGTCTCAGGATGTCTGGAAACGCTGGTCGACTGAATATCTGGTGACGCTCAGGGAAGCACATAGGAACAAACTGCGACGACGGTCGGTGGCCAAATATCGGTGATGTCGTTACCACCCACGACGAGGGTCCTCGGGCTCTCTGGAAGTTGGGCCGTATCACTGCATTATTACCCGGACGTGACGGTGAAGTCAGAGTGGCTAAGATCCGCACGAAGTTGGGCATCTTCACACGCCCAACTATCCGTTTATACCCTCTTGAAGGGGATCTTGAGAGCAAGGGTGATACCTCGGAGACATTGCCCAGAGACGTTCCCGTAGTGGCAAATACAAATGGCCGTCCTGTTGACAACCAAAGTGGACGTCCTCGTTGAAAGGCGGCTCAAGCCTCCTCCCAATTATGGCGAGATAAGTTAGCCTCCGGGCTGTTGTAAATGTTGTATAAACTCGTGGCGGGAATATGTCCATACTTTTATTTCCATAAGTATTGGACAGTCTAAATTTAAATGTAATCTTAAGTAATAAGTAATAAGTTTATAGGAATAAGAATCATAATAATATGATTTAGTATAAATGGGAAGGATATTGAATTATGTTCTGTATTAGATATTAAGTAGTAATATGTCATTCCTATAAACTTAGGTAATTATAAAGGGGTCGATATTTACCGACCGATTAGCAAATGCGCGGAAAAGTGAGGCTCCCGCAGTTTTGACAGGGAACCCTCACTTGCTCTCCAACTACCACCGCCGACAGTACAATTTTCTCTTGTTATCATTCCATTCCATTAACCCGTTAGATTCACAGTGGTTCTCAACTCGTTTCAGGCCATGGACCATCAGCCCAATAAAACAAATGTTGTGGACCATTTAATTTTTGAGTAATGACAAATAAAGCATAGACAACAAACATTTGACTGCATGTGTTGACAGATTTGAGTAAGTACAGTGAACCCCCCAATTACGCGTGGGATGCGTACTGTACTGTACTGCCCCCCCCCCAAAAAAAAAATCCATGGTAGACCGCTGGTACACATCTTGAGCCGCCAAATAATTTTTCAGACCCAAGAATGGGTCTGAAGATCCTCTGGAACACTATTAACATCTGTTGCGAATGGATTCCTGATGAAAGGTAACCCATCCCTTGTCATGTCCACCTCTGGAAAGTAGGCCTATCGCTAAAATTAATCCTGCAGCTTTGGTAAATGCTCGAGAATTTGTATCTGAATGGCTTAATTTTCCCCGAGCATGGTATTCACCCATGGAAATTGAACCAAATTGTTACCTTCGACTCGTTCGATCCAGGGTTCTAATTTTTCAAGAAAAGCCTTGGTGAGAGAACAGATTTGCACCTTTCCCTTGCAGCTGAAGATTCAGTTTGTTCAAGATTCCAAAAATATCAACAGAGGTATGCAAGTTCTAATTCTGACTGTGTTAGCATATTTTTAATATCCCTTTTCCCTTGAGACTAGAGAAATAAATCCAATTCTTCTCTCAGTTAAAAAAATCTGTTGACTACGTTCCCTGCTGACAACCACTGTACACAAGTGTAGAACAGCAACACCTCAAAGTCGGAACCCACGTCCTGGCATAATTTTCTGAACAGCCTGGTGTTCACTGCTGACGATTTGATGTAATTAACCACCTTCACCAATCCTTTTAAAATGGTGTTCAGGTGATCAGGCAGTGTTTTTGATGTCAATGTCTCTCTACAACTACATCCTGAAGGTTGCCAATATACAGTATTTCTTTAATAGGAATAATACAATAAAATTAATGGTCAATTGTTTATTTTGATAAAGAATTTCGCACTGCATTTTCTATAAATTTAATGTTACGACCGGGGCTCGTATAAAACAAGGGCTCTTAATCATTGGACTAGAAAGGCACACAGCCACAACGGTAACACTAGCTCCAACCCCTGAACTTATAATGCCGGCGCACAAAAACACCTATACCCTCCAGAGTTAAATCTGCGATAACGGGGTATCCTATAACTCAGTATAAGTGCACTACTACTACAGGCTGATGATCTCTGATACAGCCTGATCACAATAACATACAATTACGTTAATAAGGTATACAAGGAAAAGATAGAGATCTTAATTAAATCACTGCAATGATTTAATGCAAACTAGAAGAAGGTATATTTAAAGTTACTCTAAACAATAATGAACTGTCACTCCTATACTAAAGAAAGTGAACGAAAGTCCCAAAGCATCGAGCAGGAATCTTCTGAAGAAAGTCTGATGCTGGGGTAAGATGATCGTATCGGATTTTGAACTGTTATATAAAGCAGGGTCAATATAGGACAAGTGTAGAGACAGACAGTGTCAACTGACACGGGAATAACGATAAATGCACACTAGTATTATCTCCAACAACAAAAGAAGTCCTTCGTCAGGCAACTCAAAAAACCTGCTCAGGTTGTGCAACTCAACAACAACCAAGGCTTATGGTCAACGTGAATAAGAAAGCTGCATACATAACATAAGAGTTTATAATTCTAAACGGGTGTCTGCTAGGCTAATAAAGTCTAGCTGGGATGTCGTAGGCTAGGAAACAATGGCTGAGCAAGCGGCTCGTAGCCTAGCGAGGTCCTTAAGACTGTGCGGCCAAATTACGTTAATTGACGGGGTGCTCTCTTGAGAGATCCAGATCGCTAGTATCTGGTTCTCTCCTGGCGACCCTCTCAAAGTCAAAGCAAACGAGTTAGCACAGTGTTGGGTGGCAGAGGCAAAAGCCCTCACTCGCAACACAGTGCTAAACTCACAAGGTACACAGTCAGAAAGACCACCTAGGCTTCCCACGTCTCCGTTGCGATTGTACAGGTTCAACAAAACCTAGTACACATCGGAAATCACAACAACAATGGCCTCACCCCAGTCTAGCATTAAATAGCCCAGCAGACAGCCAAGGAATAGGCAGGGAGACACCGTGAGTGTGTCGAACCTCTACAGACAAAATGGTAACCCCTCCAAAATGCCTAACTAAACATATAATATCTGAGAGCTTCAGCATATAATACGATGGCCGATATATGAAATCGTGCAGAACCAAAGGGGAGTTATGATATTAAATAGAGAGGAAGAATGAGAGGTAAGAAGTTGAGAGAGAGAGAAAGTGCTCTATAGGTAGAAGTCGGTGACAGGTGGCAAGGGATATGTGAAGGGTATGCTGGTCAGGCAAGCTCTGAAGAGAACAGCTCCTCGGGACCCCTCCAGGATCACACAAAGGCATGGTGGTCAGCCAATCACAGGCTGCTACGTCACCAGGCAGCAGGGCTGCAAAAGGTGCCAGGAACCACCAGCCAATCAAGAGGCGTGGGAAGGCACGCGCGCGAGCCTACTAGCGAGGGGGAGGCAAGACATGCATACGCACGCACACACCCCACTGCCTACTGTACTTACTCACTCACACTTTCTAGCTGTATCATTCAGTCTTATACATTAAACTTATAACTGATGATATATAATATAATGCATTGTCACAGGCGAAAATAAAGACCACTTCTGTACTGCCTGTGACATGACGATTCACAAGAAATAAAGTACAACATTGTAGATAGACTGTAGCCGAGTGGCCAAGCGAGCGGCTGAGCCCACGTGGCGTTCTGCTAAGCTGCAGGCGTCACATTAATTATATATCCACCAATCTTCAGTTTATTACCAAATATAGTGAACATCCTGTGGACCACCCAAAAAGTCACTATGGACCACCAGTTGAGAACCACTGCATTAGAACTAACCTCAGCGTAGATTCCCATCAATTCACCTATCATCTATTATCCTCCTAATTATAATTTAAGTATTGAGGCCCCCTTCCATCATTAGCTATCCACTAATTTCCTCTTGATCACCACTTGTCATCACACAACTCCATCGCCAACCTGTTGCCTTGTTACCATTACACATTAACCCTATCCCGTCGTGTACACTCCAGCAACAAGGTAAATATCCTATTGTGTGGTGTTCTTCAATTTACAGTTCATTTCCTCCAATAATATCCACAAGAGTACCTGTAGGCCATATATATATATTTATTGGTGGCTCCTTACGTCAATGACGTAAGAGCCTATGGTAATATGGCCTCGTTCCGGGCTCCTCTGAGCCCGGGTTAATCCTGATCACTACGGTCGAGAACCAATATCTTCTTAGGGGGTACCCCTTAATCATTCCTAAGGTACGTCATTGAGACGGAGCCACTGAAAAGTTAAAAAATAAAAGAAAAAGGAATAGTACAGTTCAAATGCCGCGCCACTTGCGCATTCAGATCTTCCTCTGTTCCCATGAGCATGCCTTGAAATCCCAGTTGGCCTTAAACTGGCCTCTCTCGTCCGTAGGCCATAGGAGGCAGACGAAGTTTTCTTATCTCCACCACAGTGTTTATATAGCCCCTCTTCGACGCGAAATCTTTGTCCATAGTGAGTTTTATGCAGTTGTAATAGTATATGCGTCTAAGAAAGTATGTATATGGACTAATTTTCACTTGTAAGCCTGTGAAGTAAGATCTTTCGTCTGGCTGGCCTACGAACGTGCCATTCAAGAAGCCACTTTCCACAGAGCCGCTAACTATTATGTTTTATCTCGTTTGTTCGTATCACACGAACCTCGGCTCTATAGCTACAGTGTCTTAGTGTTCTGTAAATTTGTTTTTGAAGTGTAATTCGTCAGTTTTTCCCTTAAGTATCAGTGTTTTATAAAGTGCCCTATCCCTTTTAACTATATCGGCTGACAGTAACCTCTGGTTGTGCCCTGGCCAGGGTTTACTCGTCACGCCACCGAAATTGTTTATTGGGGACAAAAAGTGCTTTCATTATTTACATTCAAACATCTTTTAATTTAATTCGTTTAGACAGTAACCGCTGGTTGTGCCCTGGCCAGGGTTTACTCGTCATGCCACCGAATTTGTTTATTGGGGACAAAAGTGCTTTCATTATTTACATTCAAGTCTCTTTTAATTTATTTCGTTTAGTTTCCACTCTAGTCGGTCACGATTCACTCTTCATATTTATTACCTTCAAGTTTTGTCACATGACAATGTTTCCTATAAACCAGCATTACATCAACTAGGGATCGGATTTGTATTATCCCGCGGGTTCTGCTCATCTAAACATTCGTATATATAAAAAAAAAAAAATCCCAATGAGCTCCCATAATAATATCATAGTTGCCCTTGTCCCTCTACAATGGAAAAATGATGTAAGATATGCTGATAATATTCCAATTACCCAGGTAACCTAAACCCATCACAAAGGGTCCGGTACCAAGACCCGGCCACCGGGACCGCCAGCAGGGTGGCAGTCCCGAGTGCCCGATCAGGCGGGAGACACCAGAATACCATTCAAGACCAAATCCCCGGTTTGATATTATTCCAATTACCCAAGTAACCTAGACCCATCACAAAAGGGTCGGGTACCAAGGCCCGGACACCGGGACCGCCAGCGAGGTGGCAGTCCCGAGTGCCCAATCAGGCGGGAGACACCAGAATACCATTCAATACAAATTCCCGGTTCCCGAGTCATTATCTCAACAAACCCCGGTCCCCAAGACCCGGGTTTTCAAGACTGCCGGGCAGGGAAATCCACCCAAACAGGCGGACAACACTATGTTACCATACACTCATAATTTCCCCGGTTATCCTAGTCCTCATTTCGATGAAACTCTGACACCAAGACCCGGTAACCGGGACTACCGAGTATGGCGAAAGTCCCGGGTACCCGGATGGTCTGGAAAGACATTACTACCATATAAATATAACCCAAGACTCCCGGGTTTTTTCCCTAGGACTTATATTTATAAAACCAGAGCACCAAGACTCGGTACCGGAACTACCGGGTATGACAACAGTCCCTGGTACCCAGATATCCCCAGACTAGAATAGGTCTTTTTATAACCCACAACATCCGGCCGGATACCATCAAGCTATGAACCGGGTACTCTAACACTAGGCTAGGCCTAAGCCTATCCCATCAACACCAGGTACCCTAAGAGAAGGGCCCCAAATACAGGATTCAAATAGAAATTATTACTGAGTACTCTTGGTTAAACCATACTATAGTAAGCTAATTAACCTTAAACATGTTAAACAATATTTAACAAAATGTTCAGAATTAAGTCAAATACGAGAACTTATGATAAACACATCTGTATAACCAATTAAATTAAAGCAAATCATGCAAGGCTAGACCCTAATCCTAGCCCAAACAAAGTAAACCTAATAAGAACAATGCTTACCTCATTATGCAACATTGACTCCTTGATATTTCAACAGGCTCAGGCAAGACACGACATTACAGAGGAGGAGCTCTGATCATCAATTAGACCTACCCCCTCCATACCAAGAGATACCACAACAGGTCCTGTACATTATCCCGGACTCCAAGCCCTTGACAGCCCGAGCCAAGCCACCTGTGGGCCCCGGCCCACACCTAACAAACCTGCAATATCAGGTGAGTCTACGAGTCAAATCTTTAGACGTTTGTTCTGGCCCACCGGCTAAGATTATTCCCACTAATTACTTAATTTAATTAATTTACAGGGGTAGGCCTACGTACAAAATTTTAGTTTTTCAGGAAACAAACACAAATTGTCTTCCCTCTCTAAAAGAATCCTTTTGTTTTCTTTTCTCCCCTCTCGTCAGGGCCTACATGCAACCATAGAAGAAAGCTAAGGTGCAACAAACAGAAGTCCTCATCCTGGAAGACGATTTCTCCTTCAGAGGGTTCTCCTCCCCGGAACCCTCACCATCCTACATGGACAGTATCACAGTACATGAAATGGATCCTCCCGAAGACTCAACCCTATGCTCAAGCAGGGATTGCACCACATTATCCCTTACAGCTCATAATCTCTGCCCCTATCATGCTAGGTGTATTGATAGGACAAAAGCTAGGTGGAACCCTAAAGTTTGTGACAGGTGTAATTATTACATAGCTAAGTTCCATAACCCACTTTCTACACTAGCCCCCGACACATGTAAGAATATTCTGAAAGCTGTGTGGCATGCGGTAAAATCGTATATTTCAGGTACATTGAAGAAACACCCAGAAATTGCAAACCCAGAGTACGTAAAATTCTTAGAGATATCCGTAGCTAGATCCCGTAGCTCTTCCTCATCACACGACAGGAAAAAGTCACATTCTAGCAAGAAGAGAGAGAGGTCAACCAGCCCCCAGTCGCCCAGTAAAAGACACAAACATACAAGGAAACCCCATGCCAAAGAACCACCATGCATCCAGACTGAACCAGGCTCTGAGGAGGTCAACCCCTCCCCACTATCCCTAGACAAGTGGGCGGACTCTATGGATCAACAATTTGAACTAACCCCCTTACCTACCCCTACCGAACCAGCTCCCCCTCATACAATCAAGATATGCACAAGAGCGGAAATACATACCCCAGGACACTTACCTTACCATTCCACTCTGGCAGAACCAGACCAAGTAGGGTACAGTACAGTTGAAGAAAATCAACATACAATACCCCCTGAAGATACCCAAGAACCCTATGATATGGCCGACGACAGAATAGAGTGCTACGACATCATTTCCAGCAGCCACACTGACGAAAGTTGGAATGACAAGGACTCCCACACTTATCAGGGAGACCATTCAGGAGAAGACCCTCACCAGTCTGACATAGACTCAAGACTGAGCCCTCGTAATGACTTATGGAGAGAGATGAAAGATACTTTAAGATCATTGACCAACGAGTTAACAGACAACTTACATCAGAAATTGGCTTCTATGGATAAGGCTATCCAGGACCTTCAATGTAGGACCCTGTCCCCATCCATGCTACAACCAGCCACACCCGACCCAGTCCCTCTAGCTCAGATACCTGCCCAGCCAAAACAGCATGATCAGGAATTAACACCCACTCCGTCATCCTCCACTCAGTCCAGTCTTCAAGCCACTGGCCTTCCCAGTAACCTATTCCTGTCCCATATTCGTCCCCCCCCTATTGAACAGGAACCGGAAATCTCCAAGAAACCCTTCCCTCTTCTGTTTGGGGACTCCCGTCACTGTTAACAAATACCAGTGGAAACACCTGAAGATGCGGACACAGGCCATCCAGAACTGATACCAGTCCCAAATGACTGGGTGATCGAAATGGACGAACTGCGTCACCTCCGGGCAAAAGACGCACATAACCAAGTACTGGACGTAATCATAAAACCTTTCCCGTCTATGTCAGACGCTAGGTACTTTACGTTCACACAGACATCTGCAGTCCCCTCGAGAAAACGCTTCAAACCATGGTCGGATTTGAATAAAGCCGATGGGCATCTATCTATCTATCTATTGCCTGACGCCGTGATCCCCGAAGGGGTGGCCACGAACGAACCGCCCCCATGCACCCCTGTCCCCAGTCAGTCGACGCCCCTCCCCCCAACCAGCACCGCCTTCGTTCATGTACTTCCTCACTCCATCCTTCCACCTCATATTCGGTCTACCTCTCCCCCTCTGTCCCTCCACCTCGCTCTCGTACACCCTCTTAGTCATTCTCTCGCTTTCCATACGTTCCATATGGCCGAACCATCTCAAGTTGTTCCTTTTCACACTTTCCAGCACATCTACCTCCACACCACACCTCCTTACTTCCTCATTAGTCTGTCTATCCCTCCATGTAACTCCGCACGCACTCCTTAAGTAATTCATTTCCACTGCTCTCACTCTTGGTCTGAGTCTCTCAACCAACGTCCATGCTTCGCTTCCGTAAGTCAGTGTCGGGATTACCACACTGTCATGCAAGGACTTCTTCACTTCCATACTGACCACCCTATTTCTTGTTACTGCTTTTAGCGTTCCTACAACCCTCTTCCCCTGTTGTACCCTCTCCCGCACCTCTTCATCCATAGTCCCATCTTTACTCAACACACTGCCCAGATACTTAAAAGAGTTGACGATCTCCATAGCCTGACCGTTCAGCTTCACCTCACACTCTGTGACTTCACCCCTTTCGAAGACCATAATCTTGCTCTTCCCCGTATTTACCTTCAAATTCCGTTTTTTGCACACTGTTCCAAACTCATTTACCAGACCCTGCAACTCCCATTCATTATCACTCATCAGAACTGTATCATCCGCAAACAGCAGTATAGGTAGCTTCCACTCAATTCCCTCCCTTTTCAGCGATACACCAACATCCACTGCTCTTGATAGTATTTCTTTCATAACTCCATCCATATATACAGTAAACAACCACGGGGACATCACACACCCCTGTTTCAAACCAACATTCAGGTCAAAGAACTCGCTCTGCTCACTCTCCACACGTACTGCCGCCTTTGCACCCTCATACATGCTCTTCACTGCTTTCAGCAACTTGCCCTACTCCGTATATTCTAAGTACTTTCCACAAACCTTCTCTATCCACTCTGTCATAGGCCTTCTCCAAGTCCATAAAGGCAACATACACCTTTTGTTTCTTCTCCAGATACTTCTCCACAACACAATTCAGGGTAAAAATCTGATCTACACATCCTCTTCCCTTCCTAAAACCTCCCTGCTCGTCGCCTATCCATTTCTCCGTTCTCACTCTCACTCTCTCAATCACTACCCTACTGTATACCTTCCCTACTACGCTTAGAAGACATATTCCTCGGTGGTTACCACACACTCCTCTTTCCCCTTTGCCCTTATATAGGGGGACTATTATGCCAGTCTTCCAGTCATCGGGTGCACTCCCCTTCTCCCATGCTAGTTTGCACATTTTCCATACCCATTCTATCACTATCTCACCACCATACCTCAACATTTCCCCACACACTCCATCTGTTCCTGGTGCTTTCCCCAACTTCACTCTTTTCAGGGCTTCCCACACTTCTGACCTCCTGATCCCCACCTCCTCCTCCACTACTTCTCTTCTTCTCCCTCCCATACCATATCCAGCTATGTTTGCTGGCTCTTCATTCCTTTCATTTAGCAACTCACTGAAGTACTCCCTCCATCTTTCGACTCTCTCTTGCTTCTCGGCTAGCATTCTCCCATTATGCCGATGGGCATAATGCCATTAAATCTCTATCCACTCTCGCAACAGACATACAATGCTCCACAAAAATGTCCGAAAGTAAAATTCCCATGCTGGAGGTTTCATCCTTAGGCTATGGCCCATGGTCGGAATGGGTATCTGGGGCAGAAAAATTTGCCCTTTCCAGTATGGATACTACACCCCAAAGAATCCCACAAGATGATCATCAGTTTGCCACAATGTATGTGCACAACTCCGACTCCATTCCCCAGGGGTTCTGGGATTATCTCAGAGCTCCAAAGATAGTATGCAAGCCATCCAATGACCCCATGATCTCGACACCTACCCCAGCGCTCATCGACAAGGATTTTAGACTACGCCAAAAAGCCCACAGACTGCTATCAAGCTTCATCACATGGCAGAAGCTCTCTAATTCCATGAGACAGGTGGCAGATTCCATCGCTGAACAAAAATCCAGAACAGCTCTCCATCTCATCAGGAGAGCATCTCTTGTCAACTCTCTAATGACCACGGGTGATGTCAAGACTGCTATTTATGAAGCAGCCAGAGCAAGACAAGATATACGCATCCACTTGTCCAAGAAAATGCCAAAAGATATCGCCGCTCGAGTCCTCCTCTCACCCCTATTCACCAGCAGATTAATGCCCCAAACAACATGGAACGAAGTCCACTCCCTACTACTACGACCCGAGATAGCAACGTCAAGACAGTCTCAAGCATATAGGCAAGGCCACCCTAGTAGGTTCCACCCTCACTCTCACCCTCACCGGGGAAGGGGGAAGGGCCAGTTCCCCCCTCGCCAATATACCCCTCATACATTTCAGACGCACAGGGGTAACTCATCAAGCAACAGAGGGCACAGAGGACACTACCAGGCCAGAGGTCGAGGCTCACCAAGGACCCAACCATCACCCTACACACGACCTCCACCAAAACAACAAAACTACGGGTCACAACAAAGACCTCAACATACAGGACGTCAGACTCATCAAGCAGGACGCCATGCTCCCAACCACCAGAAACCACAAGGTCACCACCAATCCACCAACTCTCACCAAACGACCCAGGATCCAAAAAACTGACTTTCCAAGAGGCCATCAACCAAGAAATGGCCCGGCATTCGACAGGCCAATTCAGGGAAAATTTCTAGCATTGGCCTCAAAGATCCTGGGCAAAGAGAGTGGTAAAGAAGGGCCTCACATGGAAATGGCTGGCAAGACCCCGCCTCAGAGCTCAGCCCAACAAGATACAGCTATCTCCAGAATTGGTAACAGTGATAAACCAAATGTTAACGGACAAAGTTCTCACTCACCCTCCAGAGGGCACACCAGTTTTTCTGTCACGCATGTTCCTCGTCCCAAAAAGAGACAGCCGGCAACTAAGACCCGTGATAGACATGTCCCTTCTCAACAAGTCAATTCACAATACAAAATTCAGAATGCTAACTATCTCCCAAGTAAGGCTAGCAGTACAACCAAAGGCCTGGATAATTACCCTGGACCTGAAAGACGCCTACTGGCACATCCCAATAGCAAAAATATACCAAAAGTTCCTAGCTATCCCATTCAGAAACAAAGCAGTAATGTTCACCAGAATGCCCTTCGGTCTGAACATAGCCCCCAGAATTTTCACCAAGATAGTCAGACAAGCTCTCCTCCCACTACTCGAAAATGGAGTAAAGATCCTGTTCTACCTAGACGACTGGTTGATTCTCGGGTCCACACCTCTCCAATGCCAAGAACAAACCTTGAAAGTAGTACAACATGTTACAAAGCTGGGCTTCAGAGTGAACCTGGAGAAGTCAATGCTCACTCCCTCACAATCAGCGGAATGGGTAGGCTTAATCTGGGACACACAACTCCAAACGATAAAGCAAAGCCCAGCCAATGCCAAACGTCTACAATTAAAACTGTTCAGAGTATTACATGCGAAGAATATTACCAGGAAACTTTGGGAATCTTTGATGGGCTCACTAAATTGGGTACAAATGACAGTACCCCTAGGCCGCCTCAGACTGAAGAGACTAATCTGGCTAGGCAACAAAGCCTTCCCTCTAACACCTCACAATTACCCACTCGCCATCCCAAAGAGGATCCTACATCTCCTGGCTTTTTGGACAAGATCTCAAGTACGGGAATCGGTGACACACTGGTCAGATCCACCTCCCACCTTATGGATAGACACAGATGCCTCGAGCCTGATAGGGTGGGGCTACCAGTCAACGGAAGGCCATCAGAACCACAGGAAATGGACCACACTAAGTCAGTATCACATCAATGCCAAAGAGCTAGCAGTTCCTCTATTCTTTCTCAGGGACCATGCGACGTCATTGACCTCCAGATCAATAGCGTTCCGGATGGACAACACGGCTTCCGTAACTTGCTTAAAGAAACAAGGCTCCACCCGGTTCAGGATCCTTCAAGACCTCTCAGAAAAGATATTCTTTCTAGCCCAGAAATACTCCATAGTAATCCACGCAACATACCTGCCAGGGGTCTCCAATCTATGGGCCGACGCTCTATCCAGGGGAAAGAGCACTTCAGTGGAATGGGCCCTCAAACAAGAAACGTTCAACCAATTAGTGCTACCACTTTCACCACAAATCGATCTGTTCGCATCTCTTCAATCAACGAAACTCCAGGCTCACATTTCTCGGGACCTCAAGACACGGGAGGGAGGCCCGGATGCCTTCACAGTAGACTGGAACAGATGGACATCGATTTACCTCTTCCCACCCCCAGACACCTCACTAATGTGCAAAGTCATTCACCACCTCAGATCGTTCCAGGGACAAGTAACCCTGGTCGCTCCAATGTGGCCTACTCAAGCGTGGTACACTCAACTTACTCAATGGTGCAACAACCCCCTGCAACTCCCCCTAACAGATTTCCACTTGGAAGAAATTGGGAACCTGCAGACCTCGCTCAATTTTGCTATGTGGACATTCTCAAATCCAAGTGGCTCCCATCCTACGACGAGGAAGTCACGGACAAGCTCACGAACCAGTACACAGCTTCCACTCTGAGACAATACAGCTCTCACTGGAAACAATTTACAACGTGGGTTGTAGATACTAACCAGAAGAACCCATCAGCTTCCTTGTTATTGAAATACCTAAATTACTTGTTTGAAACTAAGAATCTAGCAGTTAACACACTTAGAAACCACCTGTCGGCAGTGAAGGAACCCTTCCTCACGCTTACCGGTCTATCCTTACCCCAGAAAGACGAACAAGGGTTTATGAGAGCTTGCTTCAAACTCAGAGCCCCAAATCGTCAGCTACTTCCTCAATGGTCAATCTCGAGGGTCCTAGCATTGTTACAGTCTAGGCCCTACTCGGTGAAACCAAACATAGAGAAGAAACTCAAGAAGTGTGTATTTCTGATGGCCCTAGCAATAGGGTCTCAGAATTGGCGGCCATGACAAGGTCCCCAAACTGTCTACAGTTTGCCCCTAATAACGACTCTGTACATATTGCACCTGCACCAGATTTTATCGCAAAAAACGAGCACCAGGAACATATCTTTACACCTTTCTCCATTCCTGCCTTGAAAAAAGGAAGGATACACCATCCTGTGAAAGCATTATATACCTACTTTAAGTCTGTTATCCCTAGAAATAAGGAACATTTATGGGTTTCTCCAGATGGCTCATCAAGGTTGGGGAAAAAGTTTTAGCATCCACGATAGTAGATGTAATTAAGGAGGCAGACCCCCAGGTGATTGCCAAAGCTCACGACGTCCGCAAGTGGGCCACTACCATCAGGTTCCTCAACAACTTTTCAGTAGAAGATATCTCTCAAACAGGTCTCTGGTCCTCGAGCAATACTTTCCTATCCAGATATTTGTCAGTACACCTGGAGAGACCCAATTTACCATGCATAGCTTTAAGGCAAGAACATACCCCTTGAGGGCATTAATATGTTGGGGGCTGTTGTATATGATTCAACACTTTTATTACCAGTCCAACAGCATAAGAGAGAGTGTGCCCTGACAGTCACTATAAATGGAAAGAAAAGAGGGGGGCGTGTTTAAGTCCCATGACGAAAAGGCAGGTCACACAATCTCAAACATATAACAAGAATGTTATGACCACATGATATCTATTACATAGCAATACCTATGTCTATTGCAACTAAAAATGTTTAATATTATTTTAGTTTTACGCTAAATTGATGAGATAGATTACCAGTATGTATTCACATCTCAATAGTTCTGTTTCTATGAAATAAGGCTTCTTTTAATGGTACCCGCCTTATACTGTATATTTTTTCTTACTGTTATACCTTTTATAAGTAAATACATGTCACAGTTCATATATTAGTTCTCAGTCTTCCTTTTAATTTGTTTTATAGCTAAAGAGCATCTGAAGGTCCCTCCACCGGTCGTGATATGCTAGGCTCTTACGTCATTGACGTAAGGAGCCACCAATAAATTACGGTTTTGACAACCCGTAAGGGGAAGAAGGAAAAACTACTATTTATTGGTGGCTCCTGAAGTCAATGACGAAATTGCCCTCCCTCCATCCCCTTCCCATTCACATGCTCAATTTGGTATATACTTTAGAGGCCAGTTTAAGGCCAACTGGGATTTCAAGGCATGCTCATGGGAACAGAGGAAGATCTGAATGCGCAAGTGGCGCGGCATTTGAACTGTACTATTCCTTTTTCTTTTATTTTTTCACTTTTCAGTGGCTCCGTCTCAATGACGTACCTTAGGAATGATTAAGGGGTACCCCCTAAGAAGATATTGGTTCTCGACCGTAGTGATCAGGATTAACCCGGGCTCAGAGGAGCCCGGAACGAGGCCATATTACCATAGGCTCTTACGTCATTGACTTCAGGAGCCACCAATAAATAGTAGTTTTTCCTTCTTCCCCTTACGGGTTGTCAAAACCGTAATAGGCCACCATATTATCAGTATTTTCTAAGAGATGAGATATTTATTTATTTATTTATGTATTCATAAGCTAAAATGTATAGTTTATGTGTGTTACACCAACTGTTCTGTCAAACGTAATGGTGCTACACAACAGGCAACCTTTAAGAGACGCCGCCTGTAAATCCTTTTATTATTTTTATTAAGCGATGATCTTTTTCGTACGTGTTTCTCTTTTAACCTTAGTAATTTATTAGTGGTCATGATATTCCTGATGAATGTCCTCCTCCAGACTTGAGATATCAGGCGCATCGTCAATGATGAAGGGGCCACTAATAAATTATAGGTTTGAGTCCCGAAGGGAAGAAGGAAAACCTAAAATGTAGTAGTGGCCCCGGAATCATTGATGATTTTGGCCCTCCCTTCCAATTCATCTGCTATATTTTGAGAGTCTTGATATATCAGTTTAAGGACGAGGAATCGCTTCGATGAGTGAGGCAAAGCGTGCAGAACAGCAGAAGTATGGGAAGCGCAATGCTAAGATCAAGTTTAAAATTTTTATTTTCATTATTTTTTGCTAGTTTTTTCTAGTAGTGGTACCCATATCATATAGGACGAGTCCGTGAGTGGTTTTTATGAGCGTTTCGCTCACGATGTGAGGCAATCGTATTTTGATCTCTCCTGGGCAGGAAGTTTGAAAGACAAGCTGGAGTTCAATGATTGGCCATAAACAATGTTAAAGCGCATCGTCAATGATTCCGGGGCCACTACTAAATATTAGCTTTTCCTTCTTCCCTTCGGGACTCAAACCTATGTTCTTACTAAACCCAATCCTCTACCCATAGACCTCATTTTTACTTCCCTCACCACACCATCCATATATACAGTACACTCTATCCTCCATTTAACGGACTCCGATATAACGGATATCGGCAATACGATACGGTCAAAAAATGTAGGCCGGACAATGGACCCAGTAACGGACAAAGTCTGTTGCTCGAAAAAAAGTTGGAGCAAAGTCCGTTGCTCTATCTATTTATCTCTCTAATGCACCTACCTAAATCCCTTGTACATTAACATAACTATGTCTTATTTGGACTTTTTGTAATCTTTGAATCATTTCTAATATGATGGAATTGAAAAATATAATATCCTTCCAGCACATAGATAAATAATAAATAAGATAGTCAACAAAATATTTCAACTCTCCCCTCCGTGCCAGCAGAGACGGAAGATTTACGTTTGATAGAATTTTTGGTTTGTTTTTTTCCCTCGATATACACACTCTTTCTATTTATCTATCTCTCTAATTCATCTACCTAAATCCCTTATACATTAACATAACTATGTCTTATTTGGACTTTTTGTAATCTTTGAATCATTTCTAATGTGATGGAATTGAAAAATATAATATCCTTCCAGCACATAGATAAATAATAAATAAGATAGTCAAAAAAATAGTTCAACCCTCCCCTCAGTCTAGGCGCCGAGCTTCCAAGACAGAAGATTTACGTTTGATAGATTTTTTGTTTTGTTTTTTTCCCTCGATATACACACTCTTTCTATCTATCTATCTCTCTAATTCATCTACCTAAATCCCTTATACATTAACATAACTAGGTCTTATTTGGACTTTTTGTAATCTTTGAATAATTTCTAATGTGATGGAATTGAAAAATATAATATCCTTCCAGCACATAGATAAATAATAAATGAGATAGTAAACAAAATATTTCAACCCTCCCCTCCGTCTAGGCGCCGAGCTTCCCAGACGGGAGATTTACGTTTGATAGATTTTTTTTTTTTTTTTTCCCACGGTATACACAAAATGATGGGGAAATATTATAACATGTTTTTAATTGACATTTGTGTCGGTTTTGCTGATTATGAGTTGGTGGAAAATAAAATCTTTAATTCTATCATATTGGAAATGATTCACAGATTATATAGAGACCAAATAATATACACTTTTAAGTGTGTTCAATAGTTTTGCATTATCAATAGGGTGTAGCACAAGGGATTACCAGGATTTACTTCAGGTACAGTAAAAAAAAGGATGCATAACAGTTAAATGTCACGATCCGGACACCTGTACTCAACACCAGATTTTTCTCAAGGAATTTCCGGATTACATCCGGACTGGACAGTATTTAGCAGCAACGGACATTTAGCAGGAACGGACAGGTGCTTGCACGCATTTGTCCGTTAAATGGAGGGTCGAGTGTAGTTATATACAGTACATTAAACAACCACAGTGATGTGGTGATGGGCTGGTCTATCAGAGTGAGAACGGAGCGATCTCTGCCATACCCATAGCTTACTCTGACTGTTCCTTTTACTTATATATTTTCTAGATCTCAAGTGACGGCGTCTCTTCCGTGGATTGACCTCCCAATCTACCAAGATTGGAAGCCAAAGCGTCACATTTTTCCTTTGCCCCTCAACTTTCTCTTCATAATTGCTGAGGGGCACAGGGCCCTGGGTGGGGCTTTGGTTTCCCGGGCGTTTCCTCACCCTCCTCTGCTCCCCGCCATAGAGTGGCTTCGGTCACCCAGGCTTTATTGTGGTCGGCAGGGAGGGTTCTGTGGGGGCGCTCGGTTATGGCCTTGGCCTTGCTCGGGGCCTTGGGGCTGTTCGGCCAGGCAGCTTGGGGAACAGCAACAACAACAACAACAACCACAGTGGTGATGGGCTGGTCTTTCAGAGTGAGAACTGAGCGATCTCTGCCATACCCATAGCTTACTCTGACTTTTCCTTTTACTTATATATTTTCTAGATCTCAAGTGACAGCGTCTCTTCCGTAGATTGACCTCCTAATCTACCAAGATTGGAAGCCAAAGCGTCACATTTTTCCTTTGCCCCTCAACTTTCTCTTCATAATTGCTGAGGGGCACAGGGCCCTGGGTGGGGCTTTGGTTTCCCGGGCGTTTCCGCACCCTCCTCAGCTCCCCGCCATGGGAGTGGCTTCGGTCACCCAGGCTTTATTGTGGTCGGCAGGGAGGGTTTTGTGGGGGCGCTCGGTTATGGCCTTTGCCTTGCTCGGGGCCTTGGGGCTGTTTGGCCAGGCAGCTTGGGGAACAACAACAACAACAACAACAACAACAACAACAACAACAACAACAACAACAACAACAACAACAACAACAACAACAACAACAACAACAACACAACAACAACAACAACAACAACAACAACAACAACAACAACAACAACAACAACAACAACAACAACAACAACAACAACAACAACAACAACAACAACAACAACAACAACAACAACAACAACAACAACAACAACAACAACAACAACAACAACAACAACAACAACAACAACAACAACAACAACAACAACAACAACCACAGTGACTTTACCCAACCCTGTCACAGACCTACATTTACCTCAAACCATTCACTTAACTCATTTCCTACTCTAACACACGCTCTGCTCTCTTCTTACTCTTGACTGCTCTTAACAAATTTCCTCCAATTTCATAAATTCTTAGCACCTTCCACATTTCTTCTCGATCACTTATTCCAAATCCATAAAAGTCCAAAATATCTCCTATGTTTCTCTAAATACTTCTCTCATAAATAATAAGACATAATAAAATAAAAATATATATAAATAAACAAAGCGAGGTAAGGAATATACACACCAACTGTAACTGATAATATAACTAATGTACCTGGGTGTAGTTGGTTATGGAGTTTGGTACAGTTGTCGCAGGTGATCTTGTTGTTGCCGGTGAGCAGCTCTGGGGCGGTGAAGTTGGTCAGACTAGACATCACGGAGCACTCCTGACTCTTACACTGGTACCTGGTGGGAAAGAGAAATGTATAATAAAGTGTTACCGTACATAAACATCTAAGAAATAACCTTTTCCATCAGATGAAAACAATTTATAGTCAGTTTAATTTCAGCTGACGGTAAATTGATTCCCTTATAAAATTATTTATTGCTATTTTATGGAAAAATATGAAGCTGCTATGTTTATGTATCATCATAGACATATGCAATCTTCTACTCAAATCCAAGTCAGTTGTAGATTGACTCATACAGAATATATCTGAAAGAGGCTTTATCAGTCTGCGACTATCTCTTGTACAAGTATAGTGCATGAAATACATGTTGAATGTTAATGTATTGTTGGAGCGACTGTGACTGCAGTCTGTAACCAGTGTAATCAGCCCTATCTTGCTGATTAAGTGCTAGCATTCACAATGTCTGCCATTGCCGAGAGAGGTTGGAGGCTGGGGAGGAGTGTCAAAGACATTCAATCGAGGATCGAACTTGCAGTCTCCCTCATGTGAGGTAAACACACTACCCACCCTCCATGCAGGCTCCTCGATCCTGCATCTTTTGGTTGAGACTTGAACCGGGAAATATTTATGCCATGTTCATAAAAGAAAAAAAAAATGGGGATTGGGTCTGAGTATGTATATAGATAGATAGATAGATAGATAGATAGATAGATAGATAGATAGATAGATAGATGTACTGTATGCATGTATGCTCTTCGGCAGTAATGTACAGTACTTCTTTGCTTTCCCTTGGAATGACTTTGGCTTCCGTGGCCGGGGACCCTCGGAGAGTGCTGAACGCATTACCGAGGTAATCCTCTCGGGCATGGAAGCATATATTCCATTTTCTTTCTCTCAGATTAATGCAAAATAATCTTAGTTTACTCACGCTTGTTCTACTGCTGTCCGCAACAAGGAGGAAGCATTCAAACGGAACCGACGCCATAAAACTCAAGAATCTCATTCTTCCTATGTTTCTGCCCGGAATCAAGCCAAATCTGTTCTTCGACTTGCCAAACACTCTTTCATCAATAATAAATGCACTGATTTATCAAACTCTAGCTCTTCCCAAGCTTTCTGGCATCTAGCCAAAAACCTCTCCAATAATTTTTCTTCCTCGTCTTTCCCTCCCCTTTTCCACTCTGAGGGCACAACCATCACTTCTTCCTCTGACAAAGCTGAACTCTTCGCTCAAACTTTTGCGAGAAACTCTACCTTGGATGATTCCGGTGCTATTCCTCCCTCTCCACCCCCTCTCTCCTACTTATGCCTAATATCCTAATCTCTTCGAAAGATGTACTTTCTACCCTCTCTGGGCTTAATTCTAAGAAGGCGTACGGTCCAGACGGTGTTCCTCCTGTTGTACTAAAAAACTGTGCTTCCGTGCTGACTCCCTGCCTAGGCAAACTCTGTCTCTGTTTCTCCTCTAACGTCTTCCCTTCTTGCTGGAAGTTTGCTCTCATTCAACCTGTCCCAAAGAAGGGTGACCACTCTCAACCCTCCAACTATCGTCCAATTGCTCTCATCTCTTGTATCTCTAAAGTTTTTTAAACTATTCTTACTTCCAATTTTCTTAAGCATTTTTCTTCTCATATTCTACTCTCAGATCGCCAGTATGGCTTCCTTAAGGGTCGCTCAACTGGTGATCTTCTTTCATATCTTACTAACTCTTGGTCATCCTCCTTTCGGGATTACGGTGAGACTTTTCCTATTGCAATAGACATATCGAAGGCCTTCGATAGTCTGGCAAAAATCTATAATTTCTAAACTATCCCCCTTCGGTTTCTATCCCTCCATCTGTGCCTCTTTGTCTCTAATTTCCTTTCCAGCCGTTCCATAGCTGCGATTGTGGACGGCCATCGCTCACTTCCTCATCCTATCAACTCCGGTATTCCTCAGGGCTCTGTCCTATCTCCCATTTTCTTTCTAATTTTCATAAATGATCTTCTCAACTGTACCTCCAGTCCCATCCATTTATACGCAGACGACTCTACCTTATACTACTCAATTAGTTTTCCAGAACACCCCAGCCAGCAATCCCTCAAAAACAAACGTAATGAAGCCATAGAACACTTATCCGCTGATCTAACTACTATTTCCAATTGGGGCAGAGAAAACCTTGTTGCCTTTAATGCTTCCCAAACCCAATTTCTCCATTTTACTACCCGTCCGGAACTCCCAGAGGACTTTCCCTTATACACTTCAACAATACAAAACTCAATCCTTTATCTTCTCTCAATATTCTTGGTGTCTCTTTTTCTTCTGCTCTCACTTGAAAGGACCATAATTACCAGTATTGCTAAGGCAGCCTCCCAGAAGCTGGGTGTGCTCAACCGCCTCAAGGGGTTCTTTACCCCTGCACAGCTTCTTGCTCTGTACAGGGGCATGGTGCGTCCTTGTATTGAGTATTGTTCACAAGTGTGGGGAGGATCCTCTCACACCGCACTACTAGACAAAGTAGAAAGGAAGGCCTTTTGTATCATTAACTCCCGTCCACTCACCGACTCTCTGCAATCTCTCTCTCTCCGCCGCAATGTTGCATCTCTCTCGATATTCTATCGCTACTATAATAATCAGTGTTCCCCAGAGCTTTCCCAGTGTATACCACCTCCTTTAAGTATGGCACGTGGTACCCGTCTTGCAACACAATCCCAACCCTACTCTGTGCAACTCTCCAACCCAAGAGTGAAACGTTACTCTCAGACTTTCTTCTATTCAACAGCTGAAGCAATTTAATTAAGTCATAGGAAGAGGGAAAGACTGATTCTGAGAGAGAGTTCCAGAGCTATCTATCTATCTGGCAATAGATAGATAGCTCTGGAACTCTCTCCCAGAATCACTCTTTCCCTCTTCCTATGACTTAATTAAATTGCTTCAAACTCTGTATGTCCAGGCATTTTGGCTTGAACGTCCCTTTATTTTGGCCTTTTCACTCTTTCAACTCTGAGGGAGGCACTCGCTACAGGCAGATCTGCCTTTTGCCTCCCCCACTCACATAAAACAAATAAAATAAAACTCAGGCACATACCCCATAGCTGGGGGTGGCAGATTCGAGACAGAGCCCAAACAACACAACAAAATACAAACTGGTACAACACAGGAGCCTGACGGACTATTATCTAGTCCAACTGGCGCCTGACCCCCTCTTCCAAACGACCGTGTTATCATTCATATAATCACAAGAATTAACCATTCATGTCTAGATCTATCTATTACCACTTCTCTTGCCCGATCTATAGTAATATCTTTATCTTCTATGTTCATAAATAATACAATCAATATTTCACTGCAAAATATTTATAGTATGTAAGTGATCAAGATGGGGACATAATACTTTACTACAGTAAACTTCCGTTAATCCGAAGGGCAGCGGACCGGCTCTCGTTCGGATTAGTGGATTTTTCGGATTATCGGACTTTACCCCTATGAACCTGTGTATGACGAAAACATTGAGACATTAGGCCACCCAAATGACACAATGGTGCACACACACATATCATATGTTCATGAAATCACTTCAAAAGTTTACCATTGTCATTGTAGCCTATTACCTACTTCAAAACATTCAGATTAATGGTCAAAGGAATCTGCTGATATAAACGTCTTCTTCTTCTTCCGTCTACTAGCGAGTTTGTCTTGCTCTTGAAGATCAGATGTGGTTCGGGAAGTAATGCCTTACCAACGGCACTTCCCTGAGAGGTTCTTGTAATTTTCCTTTTGTGATTTTCCTTTTGTGACGTGCTCTGTTATATTATATTGTATTGAAAGCACCCTTGTCTTGTTGTCTTGAAAGCACCCTTGGGATGCTCCGATCACTGAACTATAAATAGTAGCGTATCGGAACATCCAAAGGTGCGTTTTCAAGCTCAAGACTAATACGTCCAAAGGTGCGTTTTCAAGCTCAAGACTGAATGCGCTTGCAGAAAATGCGGTGCAAGCCAGTAGCGCATCGGAGCGTCCCAAGGATGCGTTCAAGAGCAAAACAAACTCTCTAGCAGACGATGTGGAAGAAGAAGAAGACGAAGGTGTTTACGATTATATCAGTAGCTTCCTTTGACCATTAATCTGAATGTTTTGAAGTAGATAATAGGCTACAATGACAATGGTAAACTTTTAAAGTGAATTCATGAACATATGATATGTGTGTGCTCCATTATGTGTCATTTGAGTGGCCTAATGCCTCAAAAAGGGGACTTTGGGACTTCTTGAAAGGTGCGTTTTCAAGCTCAAGACTGAATGCGCTTGCAGAAAATGCGGTGCAAGCCAGTAGCGCATCGGAGCGTCCCAAGGATGCGTTCAAGAGCAAAACAAACTCTCTAGCAGACGATGTGGAAGAAGAAGAAGACGAAGGTGTTTACGATTATATCAGTAGCTTCCTTTGACCATTAATCTGAATGTTTTGAAGTAGATAATAGGCTACAATGACAATGGTAAACTTTTAAAGTGAATTCATGAACATATGATATGTGTGTGCTCCATTATGTGTCATTTGAGTGGCCTAATGCCTCAAAAAGGGGACTTTGGGACTTCTTGAAATTCGGACCATCGGGTGAATTCGGATTTGGCCTCAAATTGAAAAATTCGGACTATTGGGAGATTCGAATCATCGGTCGTCGGATTAACGGACTTTTACTGTATTAGCTGGAAAAAACAAAGCATAGGTATATTGTTGGGAATATTGGGCCCGATGCTTTGAAAACTGTTTGTTATCAGAAAGGCTTAAGTCGTTATGGATGTAAAGTGGAGCACCGACCTTCGAGGCTAATTGGTGCCGAAAAAACCCTGCGAAGATTGATTCCGCAAAAATTGGGGCATTGTTCTTATGGGAAAAAATGGTACAGTAATTGGTTCTAAATTTGTCCAAATAGTCACCCCTCAAGTACTCATTTTCCCCCAAATGCATCCAATATGTACATATTATGAGGAGAATACTAATAAATACATATTATATGTAGATTACTTACCACACAGACTATATTTTATATCATCGTCATATATAGCCTAGCCTAACTCATCATCATATTTCCGCGGCTTTCGTCCGACAAGGTAGGTACGCTTGACTGTTTTGATGGCCCCGGGCATTCGTTTCCTTTATTGCTACCACCAGGCCCACCATCCCTATCACCAGATGTACTAGAGGCAATAATAAATGCGAGAGATACGAGGTTCGGGCACAACAAAACTTGTAAACAGCTGGTTTTTCAACACAATGGCGAGTGGACTGTGAGCGTCTGGCTAGTGTTAACGGAAAAAAAGATGGCGGCAGCAACTTGCACAAGTGATGCTCGGATGTCGGATTTTGTCTCTTTTAAAGCGGGCATCACACTGGGCCAAATTCTCGCCATTCTCCGATCTCCAGTCTCCGTTTCCGGTCAGTAGCGCCGGCAAATTCTTTGAGGAGATGGTCGAGGATATGATTCAGTCGTTGAGAAGATTGCTTTTAAGGAAGAATCGATTGATCTTGGTAGGAGATTTCAACTGTAGTGAGGCTGATTGGGAATCGGGAGATGCAGGGCCAAATCAGAGATCTTGGGGAAGTCGGCTAGTAGAGTTGGTTACGGAAAATGTACTTACACAACATGTGAAGGAAAATACTAGAATGAGGGGTAATAACGAACCTTCTAAACTCGATCTGATTTTTACAAAAGATCCTCACGAAATTAGTGATATAAACTATCTATGTCCTGTAGGCAAAAGTGATCACCTATTACTAAAATGGAAGTTGACCTCGAGTAATGCCAATAGATTAGACAATAGCTATATAAATGACAGATTAATCATCATCATCATCATCAAATCTGACGCCTCGCTTCCAGAGGAAGCACCCCCAAAAGGGATGGCCATGGCAGAAACTGCCTCCAGGCTCCCAGACATGCCCTGACTGACCCACTCCACAGTGCCATTTCCACTAAGTGGATTATAACCATGAACACTGAAGGAGCAGACCCAGAGCAGTCCCTCACCCGGATGGCAGTTCCACCACTGTTTTGCTATTTTATTTACCCCAGTGGGGCCCTGGCTGGAAGCATACCAAGCACAGGAATTTTCTGGAAATAGGAACCAGTGGTCCACTGCTCGAGGCTGATTGCACCACCAAAGTGGCGGGCGGTGAGGTCGCCGCATCCCTACGCCAGAGAGAGAAAGGCCAACTTGTGCCAGTGGGCTGTGAGAGTAAGACACTAGGGAAACATGGGGCACACCATTATGGCCCCACTGCCTTCACCACGCTCAAGAAAAAAGTTAGAAATAAGAATTATGATAAAGGTACAGTCAGAAAACGGCTATGGGAAGTAGAGGACACCAACCCTCACTCTGATAGATCCAGCCCACCACCACTGACAGATTAAATTATAGTAAAGCTGATTATGTATCCTTGAAAAGATATTTAGAGGGAGTAGATTGGGATCTTATTTTGAAGGAACAAGATGTACAAGGTAAATATAGTAGATTCCTCAAAATTTATAGAGAAGGAACCAATCTGTTTGTCCCAAGATATAAAACTGGAAATTTTACTAAGCAGAAAGAATGGTTTAATTTGAAATGCAAAAGAGCTATGGGTAGGCGTGATGCAGCTTGGGCTAGATTAAGAAGAAGGAACACTGAGAGTAATCGGAATAAATATAAACAGGAGAGGCATAGATATGTTAACATAATTAGGCAAGTTAAAATGAACTATGAGAACATAGTAAATAAATGTGAAAGTGACCCTAACTTATTGTATAAATATATAAACAGTAAGTTGAAGGTAAACAAACAAATTACTAAATTATAGGTTTGACTCCTGCAAGGAGATAAAGAAAACCTAATATTTAGTAGTGGCCCCGTAATCATTGACGATTATGCCTATTACATAAGGCACCCTCTTCAAACACTCATCCGCCGTAGTTTTGAATCTACCGCGCAGAGCATAAAAAATTGAGGAGCCTTCATCATGAGCACACGCAACCTCACTCATGGTTCAGTCATTATGAAATTGGGTTCTCACTACGAAAAAACTTCGTAACAAATAAAAAACAAAAAGAAAATAAGAATAACTATTCATAAGCTTTCCATATACTCGTGGATGTACTTGTGTGGATCTTTGACCAGACGCTGACTCAGGCGTCATTCTTCCTTCACTGACATATCAAGTAACCAAAATCCTTAATACATCAACGAATGGGAAGGGGATGGTCGGGAGGGCCCCAGTCGTCAATGATTAAGGGGCCACTACTAAATATTAGGTTTTCTTTATCTCCTTGCAGGAGTCAAACCTATAATTTATTAGTGGCACCTCCATCATTGACGATTATGCCTGATATCTAAGACTGGAGGGGGACATTCGTAATCATATCATAACTCTAGCAAAGGCAGATAATCAAACAACCACATAGTATTCTTACTTTGTAAAAAAGATATATATTTGGCGCATAAACTTTATACAGCACAACTTATACAAAAAGGGGTACAAGCAGGAGCGTGCTTCAAAGAAGCCTGCTTGATAAAAAAGGGTGTTAACTCTGAGATTCTGAGAACAGATCCGCCAGTTAACAAGGCACCCCACTTAAATTAAGTGGTGAAAAATAAAACTTATAAGTTTACATGTGCACATATAAACCCCATACAATTAGTGGATATATCTTGCAAAATATAACCAATGCTTAAATTAGATTGCTTCTCAGCCCAAAAACTACTTTCAACAACACTGTTGTTTGTACTAAAATTGTACTAGCACAATTTCCTGTAATGAATAGTACAGAGAAATTTAAATATCACAACACCCATAAACAGTATCACAGCTCTCAAATTCTGGCGGGGTCTAGGGTGTCCTATGTTACACTGACTGCACCCCCCCCCCACCCCCCCCCACCCCCTTTTCTTGAAATTAAACAATAAGTGACTTAGGGGCCACCTAGACCCTTTGCCTTAAAGCTATACATGGCAAGGAAGGTTTGTCTAGAGCTACTGAGAGGTAACGAGTCAAAAACGTATGATTAGAGGCCCACAACTGTGTGGACGTAATATCTTCAACAGAAAAATTCTTAAGGAAACGTAACGAAGCCGCCCACTTGCGTAAATCGTGGGCCCTACCCACAACGCCGGGATTACTCTCTTTAATGACCTCGACCAAGAGAGAAGCCAGTCTACGTTTCATCAAGCGTTTACCCGTACTTGCTACCCATAAAGCACCGTGGTGATTTAGAGGTGCCACTCTCAAATATTTGGTTAGAGCTTGCACTGGACATAAATTATGGTGCACCTTTCCCCTTTTCAGCGCTGGCACCGTGAACTCTGAAAACACGTGTTCACTGTGCTCATTCTTGGCTATGAACCCTGGGGAAGGTGCAATGTGAATACACTCATTAAGCCTACCAAACCTGAGGCAATTAGGTGTGTTGCTCATCGCCGCCAGCTCAGATACTCTGTTCCCGGTAGCTAAGGCCATAAGGAATACTGCCCTTTTTAAAAGTAATGTAAAATCTGCAGTATTTTGGTACAGACGGGAATGAAGTAAAGACAATGCCTTGTCCAGAGACCAGGTAGGCATGAGCTGACGGGGAGGTGGGCGGAGTTTAAAACATGTCCTCATAAAACCTTTTTCCTCCGCAACTGGTATGGAGAGACCGGTAAGGTCCAAAAACGGTATCCTAATCGCTGTTAAGTGATTTTTTAACGTTACTACAGATAAACGTTTCTGCTCGAACAGATAATTTAAATAATTAAAAACCAAAGCCACCGAGGGCACAGTTTGTTCTGTTCTAAGAATCCAAGAAGTAAAGGCTTGCCAATGCGATTGATACTGTCGCTTAGTAGACTGGGTATATTGATTCATGAATTTATTGGTCACGTCTCTACCATATGGTGCTAGCCATTTGGCCTCCTGAATGTCCATAATGCAAAAGTCAGCGAGGTCTTTAGGTTGCCAATTGTGTCTAAGTGGAAAACCCCCACCGGGAGTGACACCGGGTCCGGGCACCACGTCTTCAATTGCTGGTAGCACAACTGCGCCGGCCACAGGGGCGCGATTAGCGAGACTACGCCCCGATAATCCTGTAGTTTGGTTACTACGTGGCACATTAGAGACGCATCTGGCGGCGGAAACAGATAAATGGAACTCCACCTGTTCCAGTCTGTCACCAGTGCATCTGGCCCGCCCGCCGGCGTTATCGTCCGGCGGGTGAGGTACAGTGGGAGTTTGTGAGTCTCCTCTGACGCAAACAAATCCACTTGTGGATGGTAGGGCTCCGCAATCATTTGGTCGAAAATGGTTTGCTTGAGCGCCCATTCCACTGTTGTGCTCTGTCTCCGAGACAGAGCGTCTGCCCAGACGTTTGCTACGCCTGGGAGATAAGATGCGTGAAGCTGAATGTCCAGCCTGTTGGCTAGAATAAAAATCTTTTCTGACACGTTTAGCAACCCCCGAGATCTCGTCGACCCTTGTTTCTGAATACAGTGAACTGCATTCAGATTGTCCATTCTGAAGGCCACCGCCTTGCCCCGTAAAGTAGAGCCGTGAGCCTGAAGGAAATATAAGGGGACTAGTAATTCTCTGACATTGATGTGGGAGATTTCTAAATGGGACCAAAGCCCTTGACCCTGGTGCCCTTGGTTTGACTGAAAGCCCCAACCTATCGTTCCTGACGCATCCGTGTCTACCCATACCGTCGGCGGAGGAGAGGTCCATGACATGACTGAGTGTAATGTTTCCCTCTTCGCCCAGACCGCTAGCAAGTTGTGGATTAATTTTGGTATGGGCCATAATTTTTTCGCCGGCAATAGCGGAAAATATTTGTTGCCCTCCAATATTAAACGTTTGACTCTTAACCGGCCCAACTGTACCGTTAGTTGAATCCAGTTGAGAGAGCCGACCAGAGACTCCCAGATTCTCTGTGTCGTAGTCAGACTGTGAAGGAACAGAAACAATTTCCTGCAAAATCTGTTGCGATTGTCCACACTCTGACTCAGAGTGAGAGTAGCTGTGTCCCAGACCAGCCCTATCCACTGAACTACTCTTGAGGGAACAAGGTTTGACTTTACCAGGTTGACCTTGAACCCTAGAGTTTTGACATGTTGTAATGTTATGTTGACATGATTTATGAATACTTGTTCCGTCTCTGCCACCACTAGCCAGTCGTCTAGATACCATAAAATCCTGATCCCTTGCCTTAACAAGGGCATCAGGGCTTGCCGGACTAATTTCGTGAATAAGCGAGGTGCTCGGTTCAATCCAAACGGCATCCTCTGAAAGACATAAGTCTGATGCTTTATTCTTAAGGCCAGAAACCTTTGAAATCTTTTGTTGACCGAGACGTGCCAATACGCGTCCGTCAGGTCTAAAGAACACATCCATCCTCCCGGCGGAAGTGTTAGCCTGATCTGGTTTACTGTAAGCATCCTGAATGACATGTTGTGAATATGGAGGTTCAGATAAGACAGGTCTACGACTGGTCTCATCTGAACACTGTCCCTTTTGGGCACTAGAAATAGTTTGGATGTGAAAACTGGGTAATTTTGAGGAACCGGGATGATGACATTCTTGGCGATCATTTCCTGGACTAGTGACTCCACCTCTAATGAAACTAAATTTGCCTTTGTCGGCTGACGTAAACGAGGTCTCCGGAGCCACTGCCAGGTGATGCCCTTGCGTGCCACCATCCTCGCCCAAGTATTTACTGGCCATGCGCGGTGACACGTCCGGAACGACCCAGTTAGCAGACAAGGGTTCGCCGGCTGTACTACCCTCTGATCCACCCGCCGTGAGACCGGCCCTGGGAGTGAGAGAGACTTTAGTTTTTTGGTGGTGGTGGTGGTGGTGGATGCTTAGCCGACTGGCCGGCGTTGGCAGAAGACTGACCCTGGCCCGGTCTGCTATAGTTTCGTCATATATGACCTGCAAACTTACCTTGTTTATACATGTACTGACCTTGGGGGGAAGCGGACTTAGGTATCTGAAAGGGCTTTGACCCACCCGGCTGAGCTTTTGCGACTGGCTTGGGTTTGGGAAAGTTAAAAGCAGGTTTCTTAGAAGGGGTGGGACTATGCTTAAAGGCCTGAGCCATATTGAAAACAGTTCTCCACACATCAGGGGACATTAACGAGGGAGTTAACACCGGCGATATGACCACCTGGTTCGCAATTCTGTCAGGAAGTTTCCTCACCAGGGACATCCTAAGATCCTGTCTCGCCCGCACCGCCTCGAGCAAGGCTGTGCGTATATCCCCCAACAACTGAATCGAAGTCTGAAGGAGTAATCGCCGAGATAGTTCAACCGATCTTCTGGCTTCCGCGTCCGCGATTGCCTGAGTGGATCGTAACATAGATTTCGCCACCTGGTGCGTAACGATATACTGGGAAAAAAGTCTATACGCCTTCCCCCGTAGCCTAAACTCCCGGTCTAGGTGAGCTGGTGAAGGCGTAGTGAAAGGATCTTTAAGCTCGCAGAGATTGATTTTGGGGGCAGCTAAAAAAGCAAACAAAGCAGATGGGACTCCGCCGGCTGAAAAGACTGGCATAGAGAACCAAGAATGGCTGTCCTGAGGAATCTGGTGGGAAGATTTTGAGGTGAAGGTGGTCGCAAAGTTCTGAGCCTCTACTTCCCATTCCACCCAAGGTCCTGGACCCAACTGCCCCACCTTCAACACTGGGTTAGCGGCTGTGTCTGTGACCGTTTGTAAATCTAATTCTGGAGTGAGAGCTGACAGTGCTTTTATATCATTAAAACCGTCATGCTTGGTCCAGTCAGAAAACAGTTTTGAAGCTGAGGCAGTGCAGGCGTAGCTGTATACACAAAAAAGTCATGGTGATAATGGTTCGGAATGGCCTTAATATTAACATCAAGTACATTACCCGCAATATCCAAGGCTCGTAACTTTCTAGATTTATTTCCCTGGATTACCCACTCACGTGGCACTGGAAGTTCCCCTGACAAAGTGGGCTGTGCCGCCTCTGGCTTAGTTGGGATCATTTGAACCCATGAGCAATCTGGACCGTATAACAGGGGCATAGCTACCTTTCTTAACGGTGCTTTATCCAACGGGGGAGGATTCACATCCGTTACCACCCTTACATTAGAAGTAGTCAGTGCCGCCGAAGCAGGCCTAGCGACTATATTAGGTGATATAGAGGGAGGGTGCGGAATCTTGGTCAAAGCAATAGAAGCGATCAGAGGCCGAACACTTGAACTTGTCATGGGAGCTCCCAGGTCCACTGTAGGAGTCTCCGGCTGTTGGCCAAATTTTTTTGTTAGAGCAGTCACTAATAACCCATCTATTTCCTCCGCCGTGACAAATTTAGCAGATGAAGAACTCAGAGGTGAATCATTCCTATCTTGCGAGTCGTTTAGAACTGAACCCGACTCTTGCACTTCCATGTCAGAGATTATAGACACCTCATCCTTGTCATCTGGCCCATCATGAGAGGGTTCCGCCGAAGCCGGAACCTCGTCTTGGTGCCAAGTTAAATCAGGAATGGATGATGGGATCACAGCGTCCCGGTGGACGTCCGTCCGTACCTGTGGCTCCTGAACCAAACGTGGGCCTTCATGCCCTGGTTGGGAATACCGCCATACACCCAGGCCTTGGCCCGAACTCCCTTGGGAGTCAGATACACCATCAACCCCTGAGCCCCCACTAGACTCTTCTAAAGGGCGATCACTGCCTACAGAACTCTCTAACTCTAAGTGTGTAATATCCATTGGTAACCTGTCCGCCGGCAACACCCCCACCACAGTCTCTGACTCCACTCCCGCCCCATCAGATTGGACACTAGATAAGTCGGGAGTAGAGGCAAAAAGTGAGGCACGAGGCTCCGGCGAACGCCGGGAGGCCTTTCGTTCCTTAGAATCTTTCCTGGAAGATTTGTGGCTGCGGTGTGACTTAGATCTTTCACTGCTCTTAGACTTTTCCGATCTTTCACTAGAGCTGTCCTTGAACTTTTCCTCTTTGCTCCTCTTTCTTGCTGGTGAAGAAGAGTGACTAGGCGGCTGTTGTCTGAGGGGCGACCTGGACCTGGACCTGGACCGCGCCCGTGACGTGGAGGCTGTCACCGGGGGCGTGGGTTCACGAGGTCGCTTAGAAGTTGTAGGGACCAGAGAAAGTGCTGTACCCTGCCCAGTCTCTGTCGACTTTCGTACAGTTACTCTAGAGGTACGTTTAATAGGGGGGTGCTCAATCAGTAATTTATCCCAAAGAATCACATTATCACATTGCAGCGCTTTATAAGCCACTGTGGTAGCATAACTTGACAACTACTGCCTGACCTTCCTCAAAGCGACCGCCGCGGATCTACTATTGTCCCGCAACACTTTGACACTCAATTGAGTACAGAAGGTACACTTCCCCGTTACCCACAAACCCCTTGAGCGATCTAGACATTTAACACATCTAATGCAAAGAGTGTGTGCAAAGATAGGGATACCTGAACAGGAGGGAGCAATACACAAGGCAAAAACAGGGTCTATGGTAGCCATGACAGAGACTGGTGGAAAACACGAACTCACCCCCGGTTTACTCCAGGTTCTCGAAAGTCCCGCCGGAACTCAGCCCTGGAAAAAAGAAAATTTCCAGGAATTAATGCTCATAAGGCTACACCAACATGTTCGCACACAAGTGTTAGACAACCCGCCGGGTAACGAGACATAATACACAACTATCACGGCTCGCTACGCGGAAGGTTCTTATATAAAGATTTCAGAATATCTTAACTTGTCCAAAAGATTTATGAATATCCTCTGACATAATATAAAGACCAGCATGGCTTTTTTATAAATGACGCAGTCTTCCCAGTGGTGTTTGTTAAGTTCTTACTGGAAAAAACCCTCAAAGACGCCGGCCCCCGTATTATCTCGCAGTTCAAAAACTGGGAAGCCTGTCTTAAATGCTAGATCTGGCTTCTCCCGAAGCGTTCTAGATCGCCATATGTTGAATGGCGGCGATACGTATCGTATCCCTCGATTGTCTGGTTAACTACACTGAATTATACAAATCCGTTAATCCTACCCTCCCAAGGTGCAACCGCCGGGTGTGAATTTTAACGTTAATCCCAAAATTCCTATCCCCACTTCTTTGCAAAAGATCGCCGGGGAGGAAAGACCAATCAACAAACAGCCTAGTTTTACTGGCTTTGCAAAAACCGGGAAAAACTCAACTCCACAAGTGTCCAAATGAACACTTAGTTAAATGGGTAAAGCCATCCCACCGGGAAACACAGTACGCCTGAACACAGGCCCCACCACAGAGACGCAGTCCTGGAGAGCCTCAGGCCACTAATCACCGGGGAAAACAAGCCTTTTTTAACCACGCGTGATTAAAACTCGGCAACCAGCCGGGTTTTCATGGTGTAACCGAGAAAACCCGCCGGAAAAGGCAACCCACCCCGTTCAGATTCAATCTGAACGCACCAAATAGACCGTGGAATTAGCCAAAGCACAACTAACCCAGGACACACAAATAGTCCGTGGAATTAGCCAATACACAACTAATCCAGGACACATATATAGTCCGTAGAATTAGCCAATACACAACTAAACCAGGACACACATGACACAGTAGTACATATTTATAACATAAATCAATAACACTTGTACATGTGGCAAAGCTACGAGAGGCTGGCTAGGCCTGAGCAGACAGAAATACACAGTAAACATGTCGTAATATAAACAAAAAGCACTGAATTATATCACAACAGGAACCACCGTCAACACACCACTGTAGCAAAAACTTCCCGGTAAAGGGAAGAACTGACTCGGGACCCAGAAAAAACTTCACTAAGTGAAGAAAAATACGCTGGGAACGTCAGAGAATAAAAAGCTACCTCATCAGAAAGATAAAAGGCAGCAATAATAACGCGTAATGAAAGCCGCCTGCATCACAAAGCTAGCTAACCGTGAAAAACTTCACATGTCCACAACAGGACCACGAGGGTACACCCGAAATAGATGCCCCAAACACACGACCCAAAATACACTGCACTGCGGGCAACCCACCCAGGACACTCCTGCTACGCATATCCTAACCTTACTCGATACATCCCGGAGTAAACAAATGAGAAAAAACTCACTAGGGACGCAACAAATGCGGAACGAGCGGAGCGTGGGGAGGCACGTCCGGGTCGGTTGAGCGCAGAGCAGAGAAGGAAGAATGACGCCTGAGTCAGCGTCTGGTCAAAGATCCACACAAGTACATCCACGAGTATATGGAAAGCTTATGAATAGTTATTTTTATTTTATTTTTATTTTTTATTTGTTACGAAGTTTTTTCGTAGTGAGAACCCAATTTCATAATGACTGAACCATGAGTAAGGTTGCGTGCGCTCATGATGAAGGCTCCTCAATTTTTTATGCTCTGCGCGGTAGATTCAAAACTACGGCGGATGAGTGTTTGAAGAGGGTGCCTTATGTAATAGGCATAAACGTCAATGATGGAGGGGCCACTAATAAATTAAGAGTTGATGCTAGGGCGTATGAAAATGTATCGGACATGTGCGAGGTAATGAATAACAAATTGGGGTCAGTTTTCACTAGAGAGGAAAGTTTTGACGAACCACAGGCGGGAGTACTGGAGAGTGGCCTTAGTAAGATTGAAATAACTAGAGATGAGCTGTTATCTGCGATGAGAGGACTTGAAGTAAGGAAAGCTATGGGACCGGATGAAGTGTCTGCCTGGGTTTTAAAGGAGTGTGCAGAGCAATTAGTGAAGCCAGTGAGGGACATAATTCAAGCTTCCTTAGATAAAGGACAGGTTCCTGTTGAATGGAAAAGAGCTAATATCATTCCGATATACAAGAATGGAAACCCTGTGGACCGTTTAAACTATAGACCAGTTTCACTTACTAGTATTGTATGCAAGATTTGTGAAAAGCTAATTAGGAAGAGATGGATGAAAATGTTGGAGAGTAAGAAGATAATAACCCCAAAGCAATTTGGATTCAGAGAAGGGACATCTTGTATTACCAGTTTGCTATGTTATTACAGTAGGATGATAGATGATAGATAGAAAGAGGCGGATGGGTGGACTGCGTCTACTTAGACCTTTCCAAAGCATTCGATAAGGTACCACATAAGAGATTGTTATCTAAGCTTGAGACGCTAGGATGTGTCAGGGGGAGTTTGCTGAAATGGATGGAGAACTATTTAACAGATAGGAAAATGAGGACCAACATTAGAGGAACTTACTCATCGTGGCGGAAAGTTGAGAGTGGTGTGCCGCAGGGATCTGTGTTGGCACCTCTCATGTTCCTTATGTACGTGAATGACCTGCCGATAGGCATAAACTCCTACATGTCAATGTTTGCAGATGATGTAAAAATTATGAGACAAATAACAAATAAAAGTAGTTGTGAGGAGCTGCAAGGGGATTTAGATAAAATATACGAATGGAGCACCAAGTGGAAAATGAAATTTAATATTAGTAAATGCCATGTGTTAAATATGGGAAGAAGTGTGAATAGACCAAATTGGGAGCACAGGATGGGAGATAATATAATTAGCAAGGCCGAAAAAGAAAAGGATTTAGGGTTGATTATACAAGATAACTTGTCGCCAGAGAAACATATTAACAAGCTCTTTAGCGGAATGTATGCAATGGCCGGGAATATGAAAGTTGCTCTGAACTACTTGGATGAGACCATGGTAGCAAAAATTATAAAAAGTATGATTAGACCAAGATTGGAGTATGCAGCAGTGGTGTGGTCCCCGCATCTAAAGAAGCATATTCACAAGTTAGAAAGAATCCAGAGAGCAGTTACTAGATTGGTTCCAAGTCTCAGAGAACTGCCATATGAAGGGAGGCTAGACAAATTAAATCTACCGAGTCTAAAAGAGAGGGGAGACATGATAATGATGTACAAATGCACCCGAGGGCTGGATAGGGAGGATATATTAATTATGGATACAGGAATAACTAGAGGCCACAGCTACAAAGTAAAAAGACCTACCTGCAAGAACGATATCAGGAAGTTTAGCTTCCCCTATAGATGTATTGACAAATGGAATAGGCTGGAGGAGGAGGTGGTAGGGGCAAGGAACATCCATATTTTCAAGAAAAAATTGGATGAAAGTAGACTGTGAGATGGGACAACACGAGCTTAGCTCAACTCCTGTAAACTACAATTAGGTAAAATACAATTAGGTAAATACACACGCCAAGCGTCCTGGCTGCGTGAGTCTCCAACACGACAATAACAATGTCCGACCTTAGCCTATATTGGTCCGTTTCACCTATACTGTAATGTATAGTAATATGGATTTACATCTACAATTATAATGCAATATGACTCAATCTACACGTTAGTGTATTTTTTTAAAAATTTGAAGCATACTGTATATGAGGAAATTTATATTTTGAACTTCTCGGAGGTTTTCGAATGTTTTTATTATTCATACCAATCGCCGTGGCGTAGGCTATAGAACAGTGGTTATTTACTAGCTGCAAGTGATGTAGGTATGTTAGCATTAATTCACCTTGAAAATTGTTTGTCTGCCAGCAACCCTTCTCACAATCAAAACACTTAATTTTGTAGCAAAATATATATTTCGATCGTTATACTGTATTGTGGTGTTTCACTTAAACTGTTGAATAATATGGATTGATATTGACAAACTTTGTGTAATAGGACCCAATCTATACGTTCATGTTGCTATATTTTGCATTTGAAGCTTATATAAGAAGCTATGAGGAAGTTTTTCGCAAAATATAGGCTATAGCCTGACGGAGCCCCTGACATTACCTCGGCACTAAGCGATCGTTTATATTGTGCTGTTTCACCAATAATTTAGAGTAATATGGATTTATATCGACAATTATATTTCAATATGACTCAATCTACAAGTTTGCGTTATTATTTGTTATATTTGGAGCATATATGAGGAAATATTTTGAACTTTTCGGAGGTTGTAGAATGCCTGGTATAATCCTGTGTATGCGGGTAGACTTGTATTTATCTCGATAATTTGGTAATGTTACTTTATATTTTTACATTTTACATTCATAAATAGTCCACTAATATACTAGGTTAGGACCGTTAAGCTAGGTTAACCCTTAAAGAGCGGCGCTCGACTTAAGTCGTGCACCAATTTGCAGCAAATTAGGAGCATTATTAAGGCTTTTAAAGGGTTAAAATCGAGTGCAAATGGCCGGGAGAGCAGCGGGCCAGACAGCCGACTCCCAGGGCTTACCGCCGCCCATTAACTCATGTTCCCTGTGTTCTCGAGAGGCCGGCAGTGTAGCCAGTAGTGAGCATAGCTGGGGAAAATATACCGATATATGCTAAACTTCCATGTTCGTGGCACCACTGCAAGAGAACCACGAGTGCTACGTAGCTCGTTCTGGTCTCATTTTGAAGCTTTTAGTGCCTAGTTTTTTTGCTAAATATTTTGTTTTTCATGCAGATGCTTGATTTATCATGCAGAAGGGCCTGAATATGCCCAAATAAACCCAAAACACCCCGCTAGACAAGGGTTAAATATATTGTTCACTGATTTTTAGTAAATACACATCTGAAAAACAGTTCCTCCTGCTACACAACCGAATGTTTTCGTTTCATACCAATCGCCGTGGCGTAGGTATAGGAAGTGGTTATTTAGCTGTAAGTGGTGTAGCTATTTTATCATTAATTCACTTAGTTTATGTCTATCCGCAGCCCTTCTCACGAGCAAAACACACAATTATGTAGCAAAATATATATTTCGACGTCATATACTTGAGATATCAATGAGATTAAATGCGAGCTGTAAAGAGGCTGACAATCTACCGCCGTCAAAAGATGGAGCTTCCCACCCAGTGCGGGAAGCATCCTAGCTCCGTCAAATGGTGAGATTTGTGCTGGAGACTGGCGGTAGCTCCATTTTTTGCGGTAGAATGGCGAGAATTGGCCCAGTGTGACAGCAAACACCTTGACAATGGCAGATTCTTGTAGTTCAGTTAACTTGTTTGTTTGTTTATGTTTATACTGTACAGTGGAGCCCCCATTTTCGCTACATCAGTGTTCGTTTTTTCAATTCTCGCGGTAGACACCAAATATTCCAGATTTCCAATTTCGTTTTAAATTATTCAATTCTTGAGGCGCTCTGCCGAACTTTCAATTTTCGCGCCGAGCCGAGATGTAAACAAACTGGCCAGCCAATCACGGTCCACCATTTGGGCGCCATCTTGCAACGTCATCGCAAATCAGCCAATCACAGGCCTCCAGTAGAACGCCATTGTATTCACCAGCTGGCAGCTGTGTAGCGTCTGGCCGCTGGCGTGAAAGTGTAACTCTCTCGACGATTATGGCCTCTATTGCGTCTGGTGGGAGTGGCGGAGGGCCGGGAGATTACGGTGATATGCCACAATGGCCGGGATCGTCCAAAGTTGGTGGGAAACCTAAAGAAAAGCGTGTACTGTATATCGTGTGGGCAAGAAACTTAAAAAGTGTGAAAGTTCGGGCTCTTCTCGATGAAGATGAATTCTCGGGCTTCTTGGCAGAAAACCTGGCTGGAACGTAGAGTGGATGTGCTTCGTTCGGCCGAGACTGAATAGCTGACCTCGCCCTGCCTTGGGGGTCTGCTTCAAGAGCCCCCAAGGCCCCCCATCTTCACTGGGGTCTGCCTCAGAGCCCCAATTTTCACTTTATCATCTTAATTTTATGGCGAGGAATGTTATTTTGCCATGTCTACATAGGTATCATCCTAAACATTTTGGAAACCTAACTAATCAACCTAACCTAACTAGCCTAACCAAACCTAAAATAGGCCTATGTATTCTATCTATCTATCTATTGCCTGACGCCGTGATCCCCGAAGGGGTGGCCACGAACGAACCGCCCCCATGCACCTCTGTCCCCAGTCAGTCGACGCCCCTCCCCCCAACCAGCACCGCCTTCGTTCATATACTTCCTCACACCTATATTTAATAGTGGCCCCTCCATCATTGACGAACATGCCTATTACATAAGGCATCCTCTTCAAACACTAATCCGCCGTAGTTTGAATCTACCGCGCAGAGCATTTAAAATCTGAGGAGCCTTCATCATGAGCGCACGCGACCTCACTCATGGCTTCAGTCATTATGAATTGGGTTCTCACTACGAAAAAAACTTCGTAAAAAATAAAAAACAAAAAGAAAATAAGAATAACTATCCAATAAGCTTTCCATCATATCGTGGATGTACTTGTGTGGATCTTTGACCAGACGCTGATTCAGGCGTCATTCTTCCTTCTCTGCTCTGCGGTCAGCCGGCCCGGACATGTCTCTCCACGCTCCGCTGGTTCCGCATTTGCTGCGTCCCTAGTGAGTTTTTTCTCATTTGTTTACTCCGGGATATATCGAGTAAGGTTAGGATATGCGTAGCAGGAGTGTCCTGGGCTGGTTGCCCGCAGTGCAGTGTATTTTGGGTCGTGTGTTTGGGGCATCTATTTCGGATGTACCCTCGTGGTCCGGTTGTGGACAGGTGAACTTTTTCACAGTTAGCTAGCTTTGTGATGCAGGCGGCTTTCATTACGCGTTATTGCTTCCTTTTATCTTTCTGATGAGGTAGCGTATTTTTGCTGACGTTCCCAGCGTATTTTTCTTCACTTAGTGAAGTTTTTTCTGGGTCCCGAGTCAGTTCTTCCCTTTGCCGGAAGTATTTGCTACAGTGGTGTGTTGGCGGTGGTTCCTGTTGTGATATAATTCAGTGCTTTTTGTTTATATTCCGAAATGTTAATATTATCCGTCTGCCTAGGCCTAGCCAGCCTCTCGTAGCTTTACCACATATACAAGTGTTTTTTATTTATTTTCTAAATATGTACTACTGTGTGATGTGTCCTGGTTTAGTTGTGTATTGGCTAATTCCACGGACTATTTATGTGTCCTGGGTTAGTTGTGTATTGGCTAATTCCACGGACTATGTTGGGCCCGGCGTTAGTTGTGTTTTGGCTACGCCTCGGTCCTGTGTTGCGTTCAGATGGTATCTGGACGGGGTGGGTTATTTCCGGCGGGTTTTTCTCGGTTACACCATGAAAAAACCCGGCTGGTTACCGAGTTTTGGCCACGCGTGGTTTAAAAACAGGCTTGTTTCCCCGGCGAGTGGGTGTCTGTGGCTCCCCAGGACTGCGTCTCTGGGGTGCCTGTTTCAGACTCCTTCTGATTCCCGGCGGGTTGGCTGTACCCATCTAACAGTGTTCATACGGACACGTGTTGTTTGTAGTTTTTTCGGTTTTGCAAAGCCAATATAAAACTATGCTGTTGTTGTATTTCCTCCCCGGCGATCTTTTACAAAGATGTGGGGTTAGGAACAATTGGGGTTAACTTTTAAACTTTAAATCACCCGGCGGGTGCAACCTGGTAGGGTGGGATGACCGAATTTACAAAATTCAGTTTAGTTGACCAGACAATTGAGGGATGCATTGTGTATCGCCTCCTTCAACATACGGCAATTTAAGGCACAATTGGGGTTAACGTTTTTTAAACTAATATTAACACCCGGCGGGTGCTCCCTGGAAGGGTGGGAATAACGAATTTACAATTCAGTTAGTTAACCAGACAATTGAGGGATACGTTTTGTATCGCCGCCTTCAGCATACGGCGCAATTGGGGTTAACGTTTTTTTTAAACTAATATTCACACCCGGCGGGTGCTCCCTGGAAGGGTGGGAATAACTAATTTACAATTCAGTTAGTTAACCAGACAATTGAGGGATACGTTTTGTATCGCCGCCTTCAACATACGGCGATCAAAAAAGATACTTCGGGAGAAGTTAGATCTCGTATATTTGTCAGGCTTCCCAGTTTTTGATCTACGAGATAATTCGGGGGCCGGCGTCTTTTTTAGTTTTTTTTTTTCCAAAATTGAATCTTGAAACAAACACCACCGGAATGACTTAATCAGTTATAAACGCCATGCTGGTCTTTATATATTATGTCAGAGGGTATTCATAAATCTTTTGGACAAATTAAGATATTCTGAAACCCCACCGCGTAGCGAGCTGTAGTCGTTGAGTATTACGTCTCGTTACCCGGCGGGTTATTTAACACTTGTGTGCGAACATGTTTGGGTTAACCTTATGAGCATTAATTCCTGGAAATTTTATTTTTTTCCAGAGCTGGGTCCCGGCGGGTCTATGCAGAACCTGGAGTAAGTATCCCGCCAGTCTCTGTCATGGCTACCTTTGCCCCGGTTTTTGCTTTATGCATTACGCCCTCCTGTTCAGGTATCCCCATTTTTGTGCACACCCTTTGTATAAAATTTGTTAAAATGTCTCGTTTGGTGTGGGTTACCTTTCCGGCGTTTTTTCTCGTTGCTCCGAGAACACCGTTTTTGTTTACCGAGTTTGAGTCAGGATGGCTCAAAATAGGTAAGTTACCCCGACGAGTTTGGTCGCTTGAGGGCTCATAAGAAACTGCGTTTTCTGTGGTCGAGCCTGGGATCAGGCTTCCTGTGTTATTCATTGCTTTATGCATTACGCCCTCCTGTAATGTATAGTTTAGTGTGGGTTACCTTCCGGCGTTTTTCTCGTTGCTCCGAGGACACCGTTTTTGTTTACCGAGTTTTAGTCAGGATGGCTAAAATAGGTAAGTTACCCCGACGAGTTTGGTCGCTTGAGGGCTTATCAGAAACTGCGTTTTCTATGGTCGAGCCTGGGATCAGGCTTCCTGGTTTATTCCCGTCGAGGGGGGCTCCACACAGTTTTCTAGGTGATCAGGCTGATGCCTGTTGGACTTGGTTTTCTCTGCTTTTCAAAGCCATTGAAACAATGCTGTCTGTTTGTTTGGTCTTTACCTCCCGGCGACCTTTTTACAAAGAGGTCTGGGGCAGGTATAATTGGTTTGACATTGCATATAAAACCCGGCGGTTGTACCTTCGGGTGGTTATATTAACGGATTTGCGATTCGAGATAATTTGCCAAACAATTGATTGATACAATAGGGTATCACGGCCTTCAAGACGGCGATCTATGAGGGCTTCTGGGAGAAGCCGGATTAGAGATTAAGATAGGCTTAGACTTTTTATGGGATAAAAAGATGCCTGAATCTTACTAGTGTCTCAAGTGTAAAGGGATACTTGAAAGACTTCATCTTTAATAAAGATATGCTTCATCTTTATGAGGATTAAGAAGTTATTCTTAATTCTTTTGGACAGGTGAAAGATATGCTGAAATCTTTAATAAGCCATTTGAAACAATGCCGTTTGTTTGTTTAGTCTTTCCCTCCCGGCGACCTATTTACAAAGAGGTCTGGGGCAGGTACAATTGGTTTGACATTGCATATAAAACCCGGTGGTTGTACCTTTGGGTGGTTATATTGACTGATTTGCAATTCGCGATCTTTGTATTTCCTCCCCGGCGATCTTTTACAAAGAAGTGGGGTTAGGAACATTTGGGGTTAACTTTTAAACTTTAAATCACCCGGCGGGTGCAACCTGGAAGGGTGGGATGCCCGAATTTGCAAAATTCAGTTTAGTTGACCAGACAATTGAGGGATGCATTGTGTATCGCCTCCTTCAACATACGGCGCTTTAGGGCACAATTGGGGTTAACATTTTTTAAAACTAATATTCACACCCGGCGGGTGCTCCTTGGAAGGATGGGAATAACGAATTTACGATTCAGTTAGTTAACCAGACAATTGAGGGATACGTTTTGTATCGCCGCCTTCAACATACGGCGATCTAAAAAGATACTTCGGGAGAAGTTAGATCTCGTATATTTGTCAGGCTTCCCAGTTTTTTATCTACGAGATAATTCGGGGGCCGGCGTCTTTTTTAGTTTTTTGTTTCTCCAAAATTGAATCTTGAAACAAACACCACCGGAAAGACTTCATCAGTTATAAACGCCATGCTGGTCTTTATATATTATGTCAGAGGGTATTCATCAATCTTTTGGACAAATTAAGACATTCTGAAATCTTTTACTTGGGAAACCCCACCGCGTAGCGAGCTGTCGTCGTTGAGTATTACGTCTCGTTACCCGGCGGGTTATTTAACACTTGTGTGCGAACATGTTTGGGTTAACCTTATGAGCATTAATTCCTGGAAATTTTCTTTTTTGGGTCCCGGCGGGTCTATGCAGAACCTGGAGTAATTATCCCACCAGTCTCTGTCATGGCTACCTTTGCCCCGGTTTTTGCTTTATGCATTGCGCCCTCCTGTTCAGGTATCCCTATTTTTGCACACACCCTTTGTATGAAATGTGTTAAAATGTCTCGTTTGGTGTAGGTTACCTTTCCGGCGTTTTTTCTCGTTGCTCCGAGAACACCGTTTTTGTTTACCGAGTTGTAGTCAGGATGGCTCAAAATAGGTAAGTTACCCCGACGAGTTTGGTCGCTTGAGGGCTCATAAGAACCTGCGTTTTCTGTGGTCGAGCCTGGGAGCAGGCTTCCTGTGTTATTCATTGCTTTATGCATTACGCCCTCCTGTAATATATAGTTTAGTGTGGGTTACCTTTCCGGCGTTTTTCTCGTTGCTCCGAGAACACCGTTTTTGTTTACCGAGTTTTAGTCAGGATGGCTAAAATAGGTAAGTTACCCCAACGAGTTTGGTCGCTTGAGGGCTCATCAGAAACTGCGTTTTCTATGGTCGAGCCTGGGATCAGGCTTCCTGAGTTATTCCCGTCGAGGGGGGCTCCACTCAGTTTTCTAGGTGATCAGGCTGACACCTGTTGGCCTTGGTTTTCTCTGCTTTTCAAAGCCGTTGAAATAATGCTGTCTGTTTGTTTGGTCTTTACCTCCCGGCGACCTTTTTACAAAGAGGTCTGGGGCAGGTATAATTGGTTTGACATTAATAATAATAATAATAATAATAATAATAATAATAATTATTCAGTTAGCAATTTACAGAGTTGGTACCACATAGTATGTTATAAATATGACATGTACCAGCCTTGCATAATTCCAACTAAGGATAGCCCAATAAGGTGGTTCGGCGTATTTCCATTGGTGTCCTTGTATATAAAACCCGGCGGTTGTACCTTCGGGTGGTTATATTAACGGATTTGCGATTCGAGATAATTTGCCAAACAATTGATTGATACATTAGGGTATCACGGCCTTCAAGACGGCGATCTATGAGGGCTTCTGGGAGAAGCCGGATTAGTGATTAAGATAGGCTTAGACTTTTTATGAGATAAAGAAATGCCTGAATCTTACTAGTGTTTCAAGTGTAAAGGGTTACTTGAAAGACTTCATCTTTAATAAAGATATGCTTCATCTTTATGTGGATTAAGAGGTTATGCTTAATTCTTTTGGACAGATAAAAGATATACTGAAATCTTTAATAAGCCATTGAAACAATGCCGTTTGTTTGTTTAGTCTTTCCCTCCCGGCGACCTTTTTACAAAGAGGTCTGGGGCAGGTACAATTGGTTTGACATTGCATATAAAACCCGGCGGTTGTACCATTGGGTGGTTATATTAACTGATTTGCAATTCGCGATAATTTGCCAAACAATTGATTGATACAATAGGGTATCACGGCCTTCAAGACGGCGATCTATGAGGGCTTCTGGGTGATGCCAGATTAGAGATTAAGATAGGCTTAGACTTTTTATGGGATAAAAAGATGCCGGAATCTTACTAGTGTTTCAAGTGTAAAGGGATACTTGAAAGACTTCATCTTTAATAAAGATATGCTTCATCTTTATGAGGATTCAGAAGATATGCTTAAATCTTCTGGACAGGTAAAGATATGCTGAAATCTATAATATGATATTAAAGGACAACGAAAAGTAGTGGTGGAGTGCTACGGTTCGTTGACCGGCGGTTTTGAGGCACATATTTTGTACCGTTTTTTGGGTGTAACCCTATGAGCATTAATCCCCGGAAAATTCTCTTTCCTGGGCGGATTACCGGTGTTGCACCAGGTGACCAGGTAGTTCCCGGGGGCGGGGTAGTTTTCCCCCAGTCTCTGTCGTGTCGGCACTTGAACCTCTCATTGCTGTATGTTCAACGCCGTTAAGCTCAGGTAGCCCTATCTTATTTTTATTTGTTAATGAAATAATTTAATAGCTGAATCATAATAAACATATATATTTTCTATGATTATATTATGATAATATTGTGTTTATTTATAGTAATTTATTTTAATACAATTAAATATAAATTAAATTAATTAGTATACTTTATGATTTTGCTCACCAGCTCTGCTTTCAATGTGTTAATGAGCTATGGGAGCTATTAATTATCATATACCTTTACGGGACTCGGACGAGGGCTCCCGTTCAGGGAGTATACCGAGCTCGCAAGCGAGGGACAGCCACAGCCAAGGTGTATGGCGATACTCACAGTCGTACCTCACCCGCCGGACGATAACGCCGGCGGGCGGACCTGACGGACGAGAACAGGTTGAGTTCCATTTATCTCTTTTCCGCCGCCAGACGCGTCTCTAATGTGCCACGTAGTCAACAAACTACAGGATTAGCGAGGCGTAGTCTAGCTAATCGCGCCCCTCTGGCCGGCGCAGTGTGGTACCAGCATTTGAACATGTGGTGCCCGCACCCAGTGTCCCTCCTGGTCGGGTTGTTCCACTTAGAACACAATTGGCAACCTAGAAACCTCGCGGACTTGTTCATTTTGGACATTCAGGAGGCCAAGTGGCTAGCACCTTCTGTTAGCGACGTGACCAAGATATTCACGAATCACTATACCCAGTCTACAAAGCGACAGTTTCAATCGCATTGGAAAGTTTTTACGTCTCGGATTCTTAGGACAAAACAAACTGTGCCCTCGGTGACGTTGGTTGTTTATTATTTAATTTATCTGTTCATGCAGAAACATTCATCTGAAAGTGATTTATGTGGGCAGGTTTTAAACTCCGCCCACCTCCCCGTCAGCTCAGGCCTACATGGTCTCTGGACAAAGCATCGTTGTTATTCTCGTTCCCGTATGTACCAAAGACTGCAGATTTTACAAAAGGGCAGTATTCCTTATGGCTTTGGCTACCGGGAACAGAGTATTTGAGCTGGCGGCGATGAGCAACGCACCTAATTGCCTCAGGTTTGATAGGCTTCATGAGTGTATTCACATTGCACCTTCCCCAGGATTCATAGCCGAGATTGAGCACAGTGAACACGTGTTTTCAGAGTTCACGGTGCCGGCGTTAAACATGGGAAAGGTGCACCATCTTTTTTGCCCAGTGCAAGCTCTAACCAAATATTAAAGGGTGGCACCTCTAAATCACCAGGGTGCTTTATGGGTCGCAAGTCCGGGTGAACGATTGATGGAGCGTACACTGGCTTCTCTCTTGGTCGAGGACTTTAAAGAGAAGCATCCCGGCGTTGTGGGTAAGACCCACGATTTACGCAAGGGGACAGCCTCTTTACGTTTCCTTAATAATCTTTCGGTGGAAGTTATTACGTCCACACAGTTGTGGGCCTCTAATCAGGAGTTTTTGCCTCGATACCTTTCAGTAGCTCTGGACAAACCTTCCTTGCCATGTATAGCTTTACGGCAGAGGGTCTAGGTGGCCCTTTTAGTCACGTTTTGTTTAATTTCAAGAAAAAGGGGGGGGGGGGGGAGGGTGCAGTCAGTGTGACATAGGACACCCTAGACCCCTCCGAAGTATGTGTTCGGAACATACGAGCTGTGATACTGGTTGTAGGCATTGTATTATAAAATTTCTCTGTAGTATTCATTGCAGGAAATTGTGCTAAAGGCCAATAGTAGTGTTACGACAATTCTTGTTGTAAGTAGCTTTGGCTGTGAAGCAATAGATTTTTGAGAAATCTCGGTAGTGGCAACTACGACATTTACTTTTGCAGTAATTACTTCTGCATAAGTACACGAGTTCAGTACTTCTACGAATGTACAAGAATTCATTTATGTTTGGTTATATTTTTAGGAATATATCCACTAGTTAACCCTCTCACCACGGAAGGGCTCTTGAACGCCCATAAAAAAGCATATAACAGGTACCCGGAAGGGCTCTTGAACGCCCAGTGGTTGAAAGCCTGTGAGCTTCGTGTGCGAGGCGTCGGTCCGACGCATGTAAACAACAGCCGGCTGGACCGACGCCCCGCATCTCCGGCCACAAGAAGGAGAGCGTCGCTTGTTCGTGTGTGCCTGTATGTTGTTGTTAAGTATCGAAAAGTAGTGTAAAGTGGCTGTTTTGGCCATAAAGTTATCTCCAATGAAATCATCATCACAACTCAACCAGTTGACTTAGAGAGCTCTACTTAATGCCATTCTACAGGTAAATAACACAGCTACGCTTGGGGATGTGCGGGAATGCGGGAAGCAGTCAGATTAACAAATATACGGTAGCCTAGCCTAGACGTTTTTCGGCCAAAACACCCGGGTTTCGAGGAATATATATATATATAATACATAGCCGGGGCTGGAGGGTTAATGGGGTTTATATGTGCACATGTAAACTTATAAGTTTTTAGTTTTCCCCACTTACTTTAAGTGGGGTCCCTTCTTAACTAGCAGATCTGTGCTCAGAGTCTCAGAGTTAACCCTTTTTCAAGCAGGCTTCTTTGAAGCACACTCCTGCTCGTACCCCTTTTTGAAGATTTAGGCTGTATAAAGTTTATGCACCCGAATATCTCTTTTTTACAAAAGTAAGAATACTATGTGGTTGTTTGATTATCTGCTTTTCTAGAGTTATGATATGATTACGAATGTCCCCCTCCAGTCTTAGAAATCAGGCATGTTCGTCAATGATGGAGGGGCCACTATTAAATTATAGGTTTGAATCCTGTAAGGAGATAAAGAAAACCTAATATTTAGTAGTGGCCCCGTAATCATTGACGACTGGGGCCCTCCCGACCATCCCCTTCCCATTCGTTGATGTATTAAGGATTTTGGTTTACTTGATATGTCAGTGAAGGAAGAATGACGCCTGAATCAGCATCTGGTCAAAGATCCACACAAGTACATCCACGATATGATGGAAAGCTTATTGGATAGTTATTCTTATTTTCTTTTTGTTTTTTATTTTTTTACGAAGTTTTTTTCGTAGTGAGAACCCAATTCATAATGACTGAAGCCATGAGTGAGGTTGCGTGCGCTCATGATGAAGGCTCCTCAGATTTTAAATGCTCTGCGCGGTAGATTCAAACTACGGCGGATTAGTGTTTGAAGAGGATGCCTTATGTAATAGGCATGTTCGTCAATGATTACGGGGCCACTACTAAATATTAGGTTTTCTTTATCTCCTTACAGGAGTCAAACCTATAGTACAGTAAAAGTCCGTTAATCCGACGACCGATGATTCGAATCTCCCAATAGTCCGAATTTTTCAATTTGAGGCCAAATCCGAATTCACCCAATGGTCCGAATTTCAAGAAGTCCCAAAGTCCCCTTTTTGAGGCATTAGGCCACTCAAATGACACATAATGGAGCACACACATATAATATGTTCATGAATTCACTTTAAAAGTTTACCATTGTCATTGTAGCCTATTACCTACTTCAAAACATTCAGATTAATGGTCAAAGGAAGCTACTGATATAAACGTAAACACCTTCTTCTTCCACATCGTCTGCTAGAGAGTTTGTTTTGCTCTTGAACGCATCCTTGGGACGCTCCGATGCGCTACTGGCTTGCACCGCATTTTCTGGAAGCGCATTCAGTCTTGAGCTTGAAAACGCACCTTTGGACGTATTAGTCTTGAGCTTGAAAACGCACCTTTGGACATTCCGATACGCTACTATTTATAGTTCAGTGATCGGAGCGTCCAAGGGTGCTTTCAAGACAACAAGACAAGGGTGCTTTCAATACAATATAATATAACAGAGCACGTCACAAAAGGAAAATCACAAAAGGAAAATTACAAGAACCTCTCAGGGAAGTGCCGTTGTTAAGGCATTACTTCCCGAACCACATCTGATCTTCAAGAGCAAGACAAACTCGCTAGTAGACGGAAGAAGAAGAAGACGTTTATATCAGCAGATTCCTTTGACCATTAATCTGAATGTTTTGAAGTAGGTAATAGGCTACAATGACAATGGTAAACTTTTGAAGTGATTTCATGAACATATGATATGTGTGTGTGCACCATTGTGTCATTTGGGTGGCCTAATGTCTCAATGTTTTCGTTATACACAGGTTCATAGGGGTAAAGTCCGATAATCCGAAAAATCAACTAATCCGAACGAGGGCCGGTCCGCTGCCCTTCGGATTAACGGAAGTTTACTGTATTATTGTGCAGTAATTACAATGCTGTTATTTTAAGGAATATTTTTTTATTAAGGTTAGGACTGTTATTTAGCCATGTCTGCTTTATCAACTCTGCGTAAGCAGAGTGGTATCGCCCCCCGTATAGTGGTACATGCTAACCGAAATGTCTGTCTGTCTGTCTGTCTGTCTGTCCGAGAACTCCTCCTAGACCGTTTGACGGATTTTCACCAAACTTCACACGAACCTTCGGTGCATGAATTCGACGGTAATTAAAAAAATATTTTTTAAATTTGTGCAATAGTTATGATCTTAGGTCCAACAAATTGTTTCCCCCCCCCCCCCTTTCAGGACCCTCATCCCCCACCCTGTACCTATTCCCTGTGTGTGTGTGTGCCCCATAGGGGCACACACATCACAAAAAGCCACACATCATACACATGTCTCAGATGTGATGATAATGGTGAGACGTCTGTCTGTCTGTCTGTCTGTCCGATAACTCCTCCTAGACCGTTCGATGGATTTTCACCAAACTTCACACGAATATTCAGTGCGTGAATGTGACGGTAATAAAAAAAAATTGAATTTGTGCATTAGTTATGATTTTAGGTCCAAAATATGGTTTTGCCCCCCCCCCCTCAACCAGACCCCCCACCCTGTACCTGTTCCCAAGCAATGATGCTGGTGTTCTGTGTGAGAGTTCCCCTTCACACAGAACACCATCGTTCAGGGGGTGAGAAAAACTTGCGTCGTATTTGTTAGGTTAACGGGGGTGACCTGCTTTTTGTTATTTCTGTCCTTTTCTCTCTTTCTCTGGCTTGTATCCATTCGGGCCCATTCAGCCAACTATTTTAACCCTCTCACGTTCTTGACGCAATTTTGAGCATATTAGGAATATTTTAAAGCCTTTGTTACCATCAGGGGTATTTAGAAACCTTTAGTTTAGTTACTTCAACCTCTGCAGTTGTCTTTGAGTTCGCTGTGGGCAGAAAACTAATTTTGGAGAGGTAATTATAAGAGTGAGAGAACTCTATTTATTATTGCTAATCTAGCAACCTCTGCGTCATAAAAATGTGAAAGGGTTAAGACGTTTATCCCCATCTAGGTGTCGATTTCTTCCTGGCGAGCGATAGGGAGCCAGCTTTATATGAAGAAATCCAGCTTTGCCAGAGAAATTTTTCTACCGAAAAATTTAAAAATTTATCTATCTATCTATCTATTGCCTGACGCCGTGATCCCCGAAGGGGTGGCCACGAACGAACCGCCCCCATGCACCTCTGTCCCCAGTCAGTCGACGCCCCTCCCCCCAACCAGCACCACCTTCGTTCATGTACTTCCTCACTCCATCCTTCCACCTCATATTCGGTCTACCTCTCCCCCTCTGTCCCTCCACCTCGCTCTCATACACCCTCTTAGTCATTCTCTCGCTTTCCATACGTTCCATATGGCCGAACCATCTCAAGTTGTTCCTTTTCACACTTTCCAGCACATCTACCTCCACACCACACCTCCTTCTTACTTCCTCATTAGTCTGTCTATCCCTCCATGTAACTCCGCACGCACTCCTTAAGTAATTCATTTCCACTGCTCTCACTCTTGGTCTGAGTCTCTCAACCAACGTCCATGCTTCGCTTCCGTAAGTCAGTGTCGGGATTACCACACTGTCATGCAAGGACTTCTTCACTTCCATACTGACCACCCTATTTCTTGTTACTGCTTTTAGCGTTCCTACAACCCTCTTCCCCTGTTGTACCCTCTCCTGCACCTCTTCATCCATAGTCCCATCTTTACTCAACACACTGCCCAGATACTTAAAAGAGTTGACGATCTCCATAGCCTGACCGTTCAGCTTCACCTCACACTCTGTGACTTCACCCCTTTCGAAGACCATAACCTTGCTCTTCCCCGTATTTACCTTCAAATTCCGTTTTTCGCACACTGTTCCAAACTCATTTACCAGACCCTGCAACTCCCATTCATTATCACTCATCAGAACTGTATCATCCGCAAACAGCAGTATAGGTAGCTTCCACTCAATTCCCTCCCTTTTCAGCGATACACCAACATCCACTGCTCTTGATAGTATTTCTTTCATAACTCCATCCATATATACAGTAAACAACCACGGGGACATCACACACCCCTGTTTCAAACCAACATTCAGGTCAAAGAACTCGCTCTGCTCACTCTCCACACGTACTGCCGCCTTTGCACCCTCATACATGCTCTTCACTGCTTTCAGCAACTTGCCCTCTACTCCGTATATTCTAAGTACTTTCCACAAACCTTCTCTATCCACTCTGTCATAGGCCTTCTCCAAGTCCATAAAGGCAACATACACCTTTTGTTTCTTCTCCAGATACTTCTCCACAACACAATTCAGGGTAAAAATCTGATCTACACATCCTCTTCCCTTCCTAAAACCTCCCTGCTCGTCGCCTATCCATTTCTCCGTTCTCACTCTCACTCTCTCAATCACTACCCTACTGTATACCTTCCCTACTACGCTTAGAAGACATATTCCTCGGTGGTTACCACACACTCCTCTTTCCCCTTTGCCCTTATATAGGGGGACTATTATGCCAGTCTTCCAGTCATCGGGTGCACTCCCCTTCTCCCATGCTAGTTTGCACATTTTCCATACCCATTCTATCACTATCTCACCACCATACCTCAACATTTCCCCACACACTCCATCTGTTCCTGGTGCTTTCCCCAACTTCACTCTTTTCATGGCTTCCCACACTTCTGACCTCCTGATCCCCACCTCCTCCTCCACTACTTCTCTTCTTCTCCCTCCCATACCATATCCAGCTATGTTTGCTGGCTCTTCATTCCTTTCATTTAGCAACTCACTGAAGTACTCCCTCCATCTTTCGACTCTCTCTTGCTTCTCGGCTAGCATTCTCCCATTCTTATCTTTCACACCCTTACTGTTTCCCTTGCTACCTTCCCTAACTTTCTTGACTTCTTTCCAGAACAGTTTCTTACTCTCCCTCCATTTTACACTCAGATTCCTTCCAAATTCCTCATCTACTCTTCTCTTACTTTCCTTCACTACTCTCTTCACCACCCTCTTACTCTCCACGTACCTCGCTCGTTTCTGTCTCTCGGAATCTTCATTCCCTCTGCTACCCAACCACTCTCTATATGCTTTCTTCTTTTCTTCCACAGCTATTCGTACCTCTTCTGTCCACCATGCTGTACCTTTCACTCCCCTCCCTCTTCTCCTCACTCCACACACCTCCTCACATGCTGCACAGATCTCATCCTTAAACACCTTGCTCATCTCCTCCACTTCCTCCATAACTTCCAGGTCGAACCCACCTAGTCGTCTTTCCACTGCTCTCCTGTACTCCTCCCTGATTTCCTCCTCCTGCAACCTCTCCACCTATCCTGCTGTCTAAAAAAAAAAAAAAAAAAAAAAATGCTGGCTCGCTACCGCTCACCAGTAAGAAATTGACACCTGGATGGGCATAAACGTCTTAAAACAGTAGGCTGAATGGGGCCAAATGAATACAAACCAAAGAAAGATAGAAAAGGACAACAAAAACAGGTCACCCCCCCTTTAAGTTAGTTTAGTTGACATTAGAAGTGATGGTAGTAATAGTGGGGATAATGCTGATAGTAGTGATGATGGTGATAATAGCAGTGATAATGGTTGTAGATTTAGTGATAATGATGACAGTAGTGATGATAACCGTAGTAGATATGATGGTGACAGTACTAGTAGTAGTGATGATGGTCATAATAGTATTCATGATGGTGACAGTATTTGTGATGTTGGTAAGTAGTAGTGATGATGGTGAAAGTTGTAGTAATGATGATAGTAGTGATGATGGTGAGAGTAGTAGTGATGATGGTGAGAGTAGTAGTGATGATGGTGAGAGTAGTAGTGATGATGGTGAGATGGTAGTGATGATGGTGAGAGTAGTAGTGATGATGGTGAGAGTAGTAGTGATGATGGTGAGAGTAGTAGTGATGATGGTGAGATGGTAGTGATGATGGTGAGAGTAGTAGTGATGATGGTGAGAGTAGTAGTGATGATGGTGAGAGTAGTAGTGATGATGGTGAGAGTAGTAGTGATGATGGTGAGAGTAGTAGTGATGATTATAATTTAAAATGTAAAACTTGCAAACTAAACAAACCAAAATTGGGACAAGGACAATATAAAGTCAAATTAAATTATCAAAATCGCTATGTGGAAACAACGCTTACTAAAATGAAAATTATTAAATAAAAGAACACAATCCACCACATAGGGTGTACATTACTACATGAGCAAGTTAATCTGTTTCACAAGCAAACTAATCGCACATATAACAACGCACTATCGTCACGTTAAAGGAAGTAGTCAAGTTTGGGAAGTCCGGGACGTTCTGGCAAATATTACTAAACTCTGCATGAATAAAGAAACTACATGTTAAATGTCAAAATATTATTTAAAATCAAATTTGCAACATGACAAGACATTAACAATAGTACAAAATACAAATATTGATAAGATATCTATACTATTACAAAATAATATATAAAATACAGTACAACACTCACTAACGATAGTGCTATCGGGTAGGTACCTGTAAGCATAGCATGCCTCAAGTGACCCCTATCAATAACTACCCTACAAATAACCTACATTTATAGCACAAATAAACTAAGGAAATCGCAAAAGTAAGCAATTGATACTATCGACAATGAATACATATAATATAAAGACAAATAATTGCAAAATATGAAGTAACAACAGATTTCAACAAAGAGTACTCTTTTAACAAGAACAATAAATTTAAAAAATCATCAATATTAATATTAATAATAGAAAAAGAAAAAGATAAACAATAAATAGACAAAAAACACTAAATACAGACAAAAGTAAGCAGAGGTTATACAAGAAACTTCAAGTTAAAAAGGCTTGATTAAAATGATTGATGTCAAATTTTAGAATACAGTCACAATAATTGACCCTAAAAAGATTAAATTTATGTAACAATTTACTTGCCTCAGTAGTGCTGATGATATTAATGATGATAGTGACTATACTCAATTTTTTTCCAGCTGATCGTAAATTGAATCTCTTATTAGCTGATTTCTCGATACTTAATGGAAATATATAAAACTACTATGGCGGGTGCCCAACCCCGAAAGGGGTTGAAATAGGGGTGCTATCCCCCCGCCAAAGGCGGCTTTCTAGGGCCTTTCCTAGCTGATGCTGAGAGGATTGGGTTCTAGTCATGTGGTGATGGGCAGTCCCCCAGGGATCGGTATTAGGTCCCCTGTTGTTTCTTATATACATAAATGACCTAGATTTAGGTATAACTAGTAGGATAAGTAAATTCGCAGACGATACTAAAATGGGGAGATCAATTGATTCAGATAGCGATATAGAGTGCCTCCAAAGGGATCTAGATACCTTACATGAATGGTCAGTAAATTGGCAGATGAAGTTTAACATTGACAAATGCAAGGTATTAAAGATAGGGAAGATGCAAACAAATGTTAAATATAAACTAGCTAATTTAGAATTAGAAAATTCAGACTGCGAGAAAGATCTAGGTGTGTTTGTTAGCAATGATTTGAAGCCTAGAAAACAGTGTATAAGCGTTCGTAATAAGGCAAACAGGATTCTCGGGTTCATCTCTAGGAGTGTGAGTAACAGAACTGCTGATGTTATCTTAAAACTTTACTTGTCATTAGTGAGACCCCATATGGATTATGCTGTCCAATTTTGGTGTCCTTATTACAGAATGGACATAGATTCATTGGAGAGAATTCAACGTAGAATGACAAAAATGATCCATAATATTAGAAATTTTCCGTATGAAGAAAGGTTGAAGAAATTAGGTTTACATTCGTTAGAGAGACGCAGAGTTAGAGGGGATATGATAGAGGTGTTCAAGTGGGTTAGTGGGATTAACAAAGGGGACATGACAAATGTACTAAAGCTCAGTGATAGCGAAAGAACTCGTACCAATGGTTTCAAATTAGATAAATTTCGTTTCAGAAAAGATATAGGCAAATATTGGTTTGGTAACAGAGTTGTAGATGGGTGGAATAGGCTACCAAGTGATATAGTGGGATCAAGAACGATAGGGAGCTTTAAGAAAAAATTGGATAAGCATATGGACGAGAAGGGTTGGGTGTGAAGGGGGATCAGCCGGGTTGGGCCAATCAGCGCTCTGCAGACCCCGTAATCCTGCGTTAATCTCTAACCGGTTTGGTAAGATGATTCTCAGGGTATTAGAGTGTTGAGCCTATAATTGGGCTTTGTAATTGGGGTTGTGTGGGACAGGGATCTGCCTTGCTTAGGCCAATCGGCTTTCTGCAGACTCCCATTTTCTTATGTTCTTATGTTCTTATCAGAGTGAGAACTGAGCGATCTCTGCTATACCCATAGCTTACTCTGACTGTTCCTTTTACTTATATATTTTCTAGATCTCAAGTGACGGCGTCTCTTCTGTGGATTGACCTCCCAATATACCAAGATTGAAAGCCAAAGCGTCACATTTTTCCTTTGCCCCTCAACTTTCTCTTCATAATTGCTGAGGGGTACAGGGCCCTGGGTGGGGCTTTGGTTTCCCGGGTGTTTCCGCACCCTCCTCAGCTCCCCGCCATGGAGTGGCTTCGGTCACCCAGGCTTTATTGTGGTCGGCAGGGAGGGTTCTGTGGGGGCGCTCGGTTATGGCCTTGCTCGGGGACTTGGGGCTGTTCGGCCAGGCAGCTTGGGGAACAACAACAACAACAACTATGGCTGTGTGTCATATTAATGGCAAGTTTTCATAATTAACAGCATATTTCGCTACAAAATTTACCTTATAGCTGAGTAATAACGATAGGAACATGACAATTTAGGCTCAGCTGGAAAAAATAGACTATAGTAGTGATGATGGTGACCGCATTTGTTAGGTTAAGTTAGTTTATTTGACATTAGAAGTGTTGGTAGTAATAGTGGGGATACTGCTGATAGTAGTGCTGATGGTGATAATAGCAGTGATAATGGTTGTAGATTTAGTGATAATGATGACTAGTGATGATAATAACATGGTGACAGTAATAGTAGTAGTGATGATGGTCATAATAGTATTCATGATGGTGATATTAGTAATGATGATTGTATGATGGTGACAGTATTAGTGATGTTGGTAAGTAGGAGTGATGATGGTGAAAGTTGTAATGATGAGAGTAGTAGTGATGATGGTGAGAGTAGTAGTGATGATTATAATAGTAGTGATGATATTAATGATGATAGTGACTAGTAGTGATGATGGTGACCGATCGCAGAGTTGGGTATGCCGTTTTGATTTTGGGCGAAACGGCACGTCTACTTTATTATTATTATTTACAATGCATAAGATTTATTTTTTGTTTAATAAAACATGTCTAGCCTATATATTAAGGTTAGGTCTTTTATTTAGCCATGTCTGCTTTATCAACTCTGCGTAAGCAGAGTGGTATCGCCCCCCGTATAGTGGTACATGCTAACCGAAATGTCTGTCTGTCTATCTGTCCGAGAACTCCTGTCTGTCCGAGAACTCCTCCTAGACCGTTTGACGGATTTTCACCAAACTTCACACGAACCTTCGGTGCGTGAATGCGACGGTAATAAAAAAAAAAAAAAAAAAATTTAATTTGTGCAACAGTAATGATCTTAGGTCCAAAAACATGTTTTGCCCCCCCACCCTGTACCTATTTCCAAGCAATGATTTTTTTTTTTTTTTTTTTTTTTTTTTTTTTTTCTATATTCCAACTTACTTCCTCTCGGGCATAGGCTGAGAGCCTTAACATTCACCGCTTTACAATGAACAGTGAAGCCCGTGAGGTCTTGTTCCAGTCTAGGGAGTGAGACATGTGAAGCACGTAGAGTACAACGAGCACCTGCCATCTTGCCTTCACATGAGGCACGGTGCTCACTCATGGCCCGAAACGACCCCATCTCTGAAGCCACCTCGTTCCCGTGCTTCACTGTCTCACCACCTATACTCGGACTCTCACACTTACACACACACAACGCGTTCTATCTATCTATCTATTGCCTGACGCCGTGATCCCTGAAGGGGTGGCCACAAACGAACCGCCCCCATGCACCTCTGTCCCCGGTCAGTCGACGCCCCTCTCCCCAACCAGCACCGCCGTCGTTCATATACTTCCTCACTCCATCCTTCCACCTCTCTTTCGGTCTACCTATCCCTCTCTGTCCCTCCACCTCGCTCTCGTACACTCTCTTAGTCATTCTCTCGCTTTCCATACGTTCCATATGGCCGAACCATCTCAAGTTGTTCCTTTTCACACTTTCCAGCACATCTACCTCCACACCACACCTCCTTCTTACTTCCTCATTAGTCTGTCTATCCCTCCATGTAACTCCGCATGCACTTCTTAGGTAATTCATTTCCACTGCTCTCATTCTTGGTCTGAGTCTCTTAATCAACGTCCATGCTTCGCTTCCGTAAGTCAGTGTCGGGATTACCACACTGTCATGCAAGGACTTCTTCACTTCCATACTGACCACCTTTTTCTTATTACTGCTTTCAGCGTTCCTACAACCCTCTTCCCCTGTTGTACCCTCTCCCGCACTTCTTCATCCATAGTCCTATCTTTACTCAACACACTGCCCAGATACTTAAAAGAGTTGACGATCTCCATAGCCTGACCGTTCAGCTTCACCTCACACTCTGTGACTTCACCCCTTTCGAAGACCATAACCTTGCTCTTCCCCGCATTTACCTTCAACTTCCGTTTTTCGCACACTGTTCCAAACTCATTTACCAGACCCTGCAACTCCCATTCATTATCACTCATCAGAACTGTATCATCCGCAAACAGCAGTATAGGTAGCTTCCACTCAATTCCCTCCTTTTTCAGCGATACACCAACATCCACTGCTCTTGATAGTATTTCTTTCATGACTCCATCCATATATACAGTAAACAACCACGGGAACATCACACCCCCCTGTTGTCATCGTTAACCCGGGAACTGCGGGGAGACTCTTAAGAGTTCCCCCGGCGGACTGCGGGGAGACTCTTAAGAGTCAGAGAAAAAAAAATCAACTTTTGACATCGAAAAAAAAAATATATATATATATATTTTGTTTTGGCCCCTGGGCCATGCAAAATCTCAGTCCTCTACCTCCCCTCCTTCCCCACTTTCCTCCTCTCCTTCAGTTATCACCTATTTTCCCTGTTATTCCTTATTCTGAGGTATATTTTCGTGCTAACATTAGAAATCCGGTTGGAGGGTGTGGTCATCACTGATAGCAAGCGAATGGAAGAGAGAGAGAGAGAGTATCGATCGACTGTGTCTCAGTGGCCTTGGGGGAAATTGGCGGGAAAGCAGCTTGCCTCACCCATACATTATACAACTCGCGGGCTATATCTCCGATTTTGACCATCCAAACGCTGTTTTCACTCGTTTTATTGTTGTTTCAGGTTAATACCTTTATAATCAACCCATAATAGGTGCATATGAATAAGTATTAATGCTATTAATGGTACAATGAATATTTTAATGACGGAAACAACTCAAATACATGCGCACAGGGAGGTGTCTAATTACCCCCATGCGCACTTCAGAGGTTAAGGGGGCAAAAAAAAAAATCGCCCGCATTTGTTAAGTTAGTTTAATTTACATTAGAAGGTGACAATTTTAAAGATAATGATAGTAGTAGTGATGATGGTGGTAATATTAGTGATGATGGTGACAATTGTAGTGATGATGATAGTAGTAGTAATAATGGTGGTAATATTAGTAATGATGGTAACCCTTCGCATAGTTGGGTATGCCGTTTTGATTTTGGGCGAAACGGCACGTCTAATTTAGTTTAGTTGACATTAGAAGTGATGGTAGTAATGTGGGGATAATGTTGATAGTAGTGATGATGGTGATTATTATATAAGGGCGTGTCGGCATGGTCCTATATTTTCGAACATATCGCGGGATATTGATTATAAAGATTAACCAAAATCATCCACATACCCAAACTTAGTGTCGCGGTTCTGTGTAGTGAAAATCTAATTGATAGCATAAATATCTTGGGAAATATAGCAAATGCGTTTGAAAAAACCGTTATATCACAGTGCCGGGTAGAAAAACAAGCCAGTGCCAAGGCCTAACCCAAAAGCCAATCAATGAACGACGGGATTATAGGTTTGACTCCTGTAAGGAGATTAGGAAAACCTAATATTTAGTAGTGGCCCCGTAATCATTGACGAACATGCCTATTACATAAGGCATCCTCTTCAAACACTAATCCGCCGTAGTTTGAATCTACCGCGCAGAGCATTTAAAAATTGAGGAGCCTTCATCATGAGCGCACGCGACCTCACTCATGGCTTCAGTCATTATGAATTGGGTTCTCACTACGAAAAAACTTCGTAAAAAATAAAAACAAAAAGAAAATAAGAATAACTATTCAATAAGCTTTCCATAATATCGTGGATGTACTTGTGTGGATCTTTGACCAGACGCTGACTCAGGCGTCATTCTTCCTTCACTGACATATCAAGTAAACCAAAATCCTTAATACATCGACGAATGAGAAGGGGATGGTCGGGAGGGCCCCAGTCGTCAATGATTACGGGGCCACTACTAAATATTAGTTTTTTTTTATCTCCTTACAGGAGTCAAACCTACAATTTATTAGTGGCCCCTCCATCATTGACGAACATGCCTGATATCTAAGACTGGAGGGGGACATTCGTAATCATATCATAACTCTAAAAAAGCAGATAATCAAACAACCACATAGTATTCTTACTTTGAAAAATGTATTTAATACGGCGCAGCGGAAATATACAAAAAGGGGGTTCAAGCAGGTGCGTGCTTCAAAGAAGCCTGCTTGACAAAAATAGGATAACCCTGAAGATTCTGCGAACAGATCCGTAGTTACAAAAGGCACCCCACTCAACATAAGTGGTGAAAAATAATAAGTTATAAGTTTATATGTGCACATCATAACCCCAAAATACATGTGGAGATCTCGCTAATGAACTCCATTGAACTAATGTTACATTGCTTCACAGCTAAAACTACTATAACAACACTGTTGTTTGTACTACCCTTGTACTAGCACAATTTCCTGCACTGAATGGTACAGGGAAATGTTTTCATATCACATTTCCACCTTAAATTGTATCTCAGTTCTTATACTCCGGCGGGGTCTAGGGTGTCCAATGTCAACTGACTGCACCCCCCCCCCCCCCCTTTCCTTGAAAATAAACATAAGTGACTTAAGGGCCACCTAGACCCTTTGCCTTAAAGCTATACATGGCAAGGAAGGTTTGTCTAGAGCTACTGACAAGTATCGAGTCAAAAACGTATGATTAGAGGCCCACAACTGTGTGGACGCAATATCTTCCACAGAAAAGTTTTTCAGGAAACGCAGAGAGGCTGCCCATTTGCGTAAATCGTGGGCCCTACCCACAACGCCGGGATTACTCTCTTTAATGACCTCGACCAAAAGAGAAGCTAATCGCCGTTTCAGCAAGCGCTTACCCGTACTTGCTACCCATAAAGTACCCTGGGGGTTATGAGGAGCTACTCTGCAATATTTGGTTAGAGCCTGCACTGTACATAAATTATGATGCACCTTTCCCCTTTTCAACGCCGGCACCGTGAACTCTGAAAACACGTAGTCACTGTGCTCATTCTTAGCTATGAACCCCGGGGAAGGTGCAATGGAAATACACTCATTAAGCCTACCAAACCTGAGGCAATTAGGTGTGTTGCTCATCGCCGCCAGCTCAGACACTCTGTTCCCGGTGGCCAAAGCCAGAAGGAATACAGCCTTTTTTAATAGTAATGTAAAATCTGCAGTATTTTGGTACAGACGGGAATGAAGTAACGACAATGCTTTGTCCAGAGACCAAGTAGGCATGAGCTGACGGGGAGGTGGACGGAGTTTAAAACATGCCCTCATAAAACCTGTTTCCTCCGCGACTGGTATGGTGAGACCGGTAAGGTCCCAAAATGGCATCCTAATCGCTGTTAAGTGAATTTTAACGTTACCACAGATAAACGTTTCTGTTCGAACAGATAATTCAAATAATTAAAAACTAAAGCCACTGAGGGCACAGTTTGTTCTGTCCTAAGGATCCAAGAAGTAAAGGCTTGCCAATGTGACTGATACTGTCGTTTTGTAGACTGAGTATATTGATTCATGAATTTATTGGTCACGTCTCTACCATATGGTGCTAGCCACTTGGACTCCTGAATGTCCATAATTCAAAAGTCAGCGAGGTCGCTAGGTTGCCAATCGTGTCTAAGTGGAAAAACCCGACCGGGAGCGACACCGGGTGCGGGCACCACGTTATGAATGGCTGGTACCACAACTGCGCCGGCCACAGGGGCGCGATTATCGAGACTAAGCCCCGATAATCTCGTAGTTTGTTTACTACATGGCACATTAGAGACGCGTCTGGCGGCGGAAACAGATAGATGGAACTCCACCTGTTCCAGTCTGTCACCAGGGCATCTGGCCCCCCTGCCGGCGTTATCGTCCGGCGGGTGAGGTACATTGGGAGTTTGTGAGTCTCCTTGGATGCGAACAGATCCACTTGTGGATGGTAAAGCTCTGCAATCATTTGGTTGAAAATGGGTTGCTTGAGCGCCCATTCTACTGTTGTGCTTTGTCTCCGAGACAGAGCGTCTGCCCAGACGTTTGCTACGCCTGGGAGATAGGATGAATGAAGATGAATGTCCAGCCTGTTGGCTAGAATAAAAATCTCTTCGGACACGATTAGCAACCCCCGAGATCTCGTTGACCCTTGTTTCTGAATACAGTGAACCGCATTCAGATTGTCCATTCTGAAGGCCACCGACTTGCCCCGTAACGCCGAGCCGTGAGCCTGAAGGAAATATAAGGGGACTAGTAATTCTTTGACATTGATGTGGGAGATTTCTAAATGGGACCAAAGCCCTTGACCCTGGTGCCCTTGGATTGACTGAAAACCCCACCCTATCGTTCCTGACGCATCCGTGTCTACCCATATCGTCGGCGGAGGAGAGGTCCATGACATTACTGAGTGCAACATTTCCCTCTTCGCCCAGACCGCTAGTAAGGTGTGGATTAATTTTGGTATGGGCCATAATTTTTCCGCCGGTAATAGTGGAAAATATTTGTTGCCCTCCAATATTAATCTTTCTACTTGCAACCGGCCCAACTTGACAGTTGGTTGAATCCAGTTGAGAGAGCCGACCAGAGACTCCCAGATTCTCTGTGTCGTAGTCAGACTGTGAAGGAACAGAAACAATTTCCTGCGAAATCTGTTGCGATTGTCCACACTCTGACTCAGAGTGAGAGCGGCGGTGTCCCAGACCAGCCCTATCCACTGAACTACTCTTGAGGGAACAAGGTTTGACTTTACCAGGTTGACCTTGAACCCTAGAGTTTTGACATGATTTAAAATGATATTGACATGATTTATGCATACTTGTTCCGTCTCTGCCACCACTAGCCAGTCGTCTAGATACCACAACTCTCTGATTCCCTGTTTTAACAATGGCATCAGGGCTTGCCGGACTAATTTCGTGAATAAGCGAGGTGCCAGGTTTAACCCGAATGGCATCCTCTGAAAAACATAAGTTTGATGCCTGATCCGTAAGGCCAGAAATTTTTGAAATCTTTTGTTTACCGAGACGTGCCAATAAGCGTCTGTCAGGTCTAAGGAATACATCCATCCTCCCGGCGGAAGTGTTAGCCTGATTTGGTGTACAGTTCACATTCTGAATGACTCGTTGTGAATGTGAAGGTTCAGATACGACAGGTCTACGACGGGTCTCATCTGAACACTGTCCCTTTTGGGTACCAAAAATAGCTTGGATGTGAAGACTGGGTAATTTTGAGGGACCGGGATGATGACATTCTTGGCTATCATTTCCTTGACCAGTGACTCCACCTCTAATGAAACTAGATTCGCCGTAGTCGGCTGACGTAAAGGAGGTCGCCGGAGCCACCGCCAAGTGATGCCTTTGCGTGCCACCATCATTGCCCAAGTGTTTAATGGCCATGCTTGGTGAAACGTTCGGAACGACCCAGTTAGCAGACAAGGGTTCGCCGGCTGTACTACCCTCGGATCCACCCGCCTTGAAACCGGCCCCGGGAGTGAGAGAGACTTTAGTTTTTTTATGGTGGTGGAGGTGGTGGTGGTGGACGCTTAGGCGGCTGGCCGGCGTTGGCAGAAGACGAGCTCTGACCTGGTTTGTTATAGCCTCGTCCTTTCTGACCTGTAAACTTACCCTGTCTATACCTGTACTGACCTTGGGGGGAGGAGGATGTAGGTAGATGAAAGGGCTTAGATCCCCCCGGCTGTGCTTTTGCGACTGGCTTGGGTTTGGGGAAGTTAAAGGCAGGTTTCTTAGAAGGGGTGGGACTATGTTTAAAGGCTTGAGCCATATTAAACACAGTTCTCCACACATCAGGGGACATTAAAGAGGGAGTGAGCACTGGTGACATGACCACCTGATTCGCAATTCGATCAGGAAGTTTTCGTACCAAGGACATTCTGAGATCTTGTCTCGCCCGGACCGCCTCAAGCAAGGCTGTGCGGATGTCACCCAACGACTGAATCGACGTCTGAAGGAGCAATCGCCGAGATAGTTCAACCGACCTTCTGGCATCCGCGTCTGCGATTGCCTGAGTGGATCGGAGCATTGATTTTGCCACCTGGTGCGTCACAATGTACTGAGAGAAAAGTCTAAACGCTTTCCTTCGTAGCCTAAATTCCCGGTCTAGGTGAGTTGGGGTAGGAGTAGTAAAAGGGTCCTTGAGTTCACATAGATTGATTTTAGGGGCAGCTAAGAAAGCAAACAAAGCCGAAGGGACTCCGCCGGCAAAACACACTGGCATAGAGAACCAAGAATGACTATCGTGAGGAATTTGGTGGGAAGATTTTGAGGTGAAGGTGGTCGCAAAGTTCTGAGCCTCTGTCTCCCATTCTACCCAAGGTCCCGGGCCCAACTCCCCCACCTTCAACACTGGATTAGCAGCTGAGTCTGTGACAGTTTGCAAATCTAGTTCTGGAGTGAGAGCTGACAGAGTTTTTATATCATTAAGATCATCATGCTTGGACCAGTCAGAAAACAGTTTTGAAGCTGAGGCAGGGGGCAGGGCAGGTGTAGCAGTACATACAAAATAGTCCTGGTGATAATAGTTAGGAATGGCCTTAACATTAACATCTAGTACATTACCCAAAGAATCCAAGGCTCGTAACTTTCTAGATTTATTGCCTTGGATTACCCACTCTCGTGGCACTGGAAGTTCCCCTGACAAGGTGGGTTGAGCGACCTCTGGTTTAGTGGGGATCAACTGTACCCATGATTCGTCTGGGCCATATAAAAGGGGCATTGCTACCTTCTTTATTGGTGCTTTGTCTAACGGGGGTGGATTCACGTCCGTTATAACCCTTACACTAGAAGTGGTGAGTGCCGCCGAAGCAGGCCTAGTGACCACAGATGGTGATATAGAGGGAAGGTGAGGAATCTTAGTCAAAGCATTAGAAGTCATCAGAGGCCGAACATTGGAACCTGTCATGGAAGCTACCAGGTCCACTGTAGGAGTCTCCGGCTGTTGGCCAAAAGATTTAGTTAAGAGCATTAACCAGTAAACCATCTATTTCTTCTGCCGTGACATATTTGGTTGATGACGAACTCAGAGGTGAATCATTCCGATCCTGTGCGTCGTCTAAAACTGAACCCGACTCTTGCACTTCCATGTCCGAGATTATTGATACCTCGTCTTTGTCATCTGGCTCCCCGTGAGAGGATTCCGCCGAAGCCGGAGTCCCGTCGCGGTGCCAAGACAAGTCGGGAATGGATGATGGGATCACCGCGTCCCGGTGGACATCAGCCACTGTTTGTGTATCTTGAGCCAGACGTGGGCCTTCAGTCCCTGGTCGAGAAAAACGCCATACACCTAGGCCTTGGCCTGGACTCCCTTGGGAGTCTGATACACTCTCAATAGGACGATCACTGTCCACCGAACTCTCCAATTCTAAGGTTAGAATACTAATTGGCAAACTATCTTTGGTTGCTGACACTACACTAGCCTCCTCCGATTGAATACTAGCTTTGTCGGGGGTAGAGGTATGATGAGAGGCACTAGACTCCGGTGAACGCCGGGAGGCCTTTCGATCATGTGAGTCTCTTCTAGAAGATTTGTGGCTCCGGTGCGACCTAGAACTGCCCTTGGATTTTGACGATTTCTCGCTATAACCACTGGTGGACCCCTCTGTCTTGCTCTTCTTACTCGCCGGTGAAGACGAGAGACGAGGCGGCTGCTGCCGAAGAGGGGACCTGGACCTGGACCGCGACCGTGACGCTGCCACCGGGGGCGTAGGTTCTCGCTGTCTCTTAGATGTGCCTGGCGCTGGAGAAAGTGTAAGACCCTGTCCAGTCTCTGCCGACCTTCGTGCAGTTACTCTAGAGGGACGTTTAATGGGGAGGTGCTCAATTAGTAACTTATCCCAAAGAGGTACGTTATCGCATTGAAGTGACTTATGAGCCACGGTAGTAGTATAAGTGGTCATCTGCTGCCTGACCTCCCGTAAAGCGACCGCTGCGGTCTTATCATTGTCTTCAAGCACTTTATGGCTTAACCTCTGAAGTGCGCATGGGGGTAATTGGAAACGTCCCCCTGTGCTGACGTATTTGAGGTGTTTCCGTCACTAAAATATTCATTGTGCCATTAATAGCATTAATATTTATCCATATGCGCCTATTATGGGTTGATTATAAAGGTATTAACCTGAAACAACAATAAAACGAGTGAAAACAGCGTTTGGATGGTCAAAATCGGAGATATAGCCCGCGAGTTGTATAATGTATGGGTGAGGCAATCTGCTTTCCCGCCAATTTCCCCCAAGGCCACTGAGACGCAGTCGATCGATACTCTCTCTCTCTCTCTTGCACTCGCTTGCTATCAGTGATGACCACACCCTCCAATCGGATTTCTAATGTTAGCACGAAAATATACCTCAGAATAAGGGAATAACAGGGAAAATAGGTGATAACTGAAGGAGAGGAGGAAAGTGGGGAAGGAGGGGAGGTAGAGGACTGAGATTTTGCATGGCCCAGGGGCCAAAAAAAAATAAAAAAAAAAAAAAAAAAAAATATAAAAAAAAATTTTTTTTTCGATGTCAAAAGTTGATTTTTATTTTCTCTGACTCTTAAGAGTCTTCCCGCAGTGCGCCGGGGGAACTCTTAAGAGTCTCCCCGCAGCTCCCGGGTTAATTGAGAGCAAAAGGTACAGTTCCTCATAACCCACAGACCCCTTGAGCGGTCGAGACATTTAACACATTTAATGCAAAGGGTGTGTGCAAAATTAGGGATACCTGAACAGGTGGGCATAATGCACAAAGCAAAGACAGGGGCAAAGGTAGCCATGCCAGAGACTGGTGGGAAACTTACTCCAGGTTCTGTATAGACCCGCCGGGACCCAGCTCTGGAAAAAAAGAAAATTTCCAGGAATTAATGCTCATAAGGTTAACCCAACATGTTCGCACACAAGTGTTAAATAACCCGCCGGGTAACGAGACGCAATACTCAACGACTACAGCTCGCTACGCGGTGGGGTTCCTAAGTAAAAGATTTCAGAGTATCTTAATTTGTCCAAAAGATTTATGAATACCCTCTGACATAATATAAAGACCAGCATGGCGTTTATAACTGATTTAGTCTTTCCGGTGGTGTTTGTTTCAAGATTTAATTTTTGGAGAAAAAAAAACTAAAAAGACGCCGGCCCCCGAATTATCTTGCAAATCAAAAAACTGGGAAGCCTGGCAAACATACGAGATCTGACTTCTCCCGAAGTGTCTTTAGATCGCCGTATTGTTGAGGGCGGCGATACAAAACGTATCCCTCAATTGTCTGGTTAACTAACTGAATTGTAAATTTTTTATTCCCACCCTTCCAAGGAGCACCCGCCGGGTGTGAATATAAGTTTAAAAAACGTTAACCCCAATTGTGCCCTAAATTGCCGTATGTTGAAGGCGGCGATACACAATGCATCCCTCAATTGTCTGGTCAACTAAACTGCATTTTTGCAAATTCGTTCATCCCACCCTTCCAGGTTGCACCCGCCGGGTGTGATTTTAAGTTTTATAAAGTTAACCCCAATTGTTCCTATTCCCGCTTCTTTGTAAAAGATCGCCGGGGAGGGAAAACAAACAACAACAGCTTAGTTTTTTATTGGCTTTGCAAAACCGGGAAAAACTTCAAACAACACGTGTCCGTATGAACACTGTTAGATGGGTACAGCCATCCCGCCGGGATTCATAAGGAGCCTGAAACAGGCACCACAGAGATGCAGTCCTGGAGAGCCACAGACACCCACTCGCCGGGGAAACAAGCCTGTTTTTTAAAACCACGCGTGGCCAAAACTCGGCAACCAGCCGGGTTTTTCACGGTGTAACCGAGAAAAATCCGCCGGAAGTAACCCACCCCGTCCAGATACCATCTGAATGAAACACAGGACCGAGGCGATAGCCAAAACACAACTAACGCCGGGCCCCAAATAGTCCGTGGAAATAGCCAATACACAACTAACCCAGGACACATAAATAGTCCGTGGAATTAGCCAATACACAACTAAACCAGGACACACATGACACAGTAGTACATATTTATAAAATAAATCAATAACACTTGTACATGTGGCAAAGCTACGAGAGGCTGGCTAGGCCTAGGCAGACGGAAAAAGTAACATGTCGAAATATAAACAAAAAGCACTGAATTATATCACAACAGGAACCACCGCCAACACACCACTGTAGCAAACACTTCCAGCCAAGGGAAGAACTGACTCGGGACCCAGAAAAAACTTCACTAAGTGAAGAAAAATACGCTGGGAACGTCAGCAAAAATAAGCTACCTCATCAGAAAGATAAAAGGAAGCAATAATAACGCGTAATGAAAGCCGCCTGCATCACAAAGCTAGCTAATTGTGAAAAAGTTCACAAGTCCACAACAGGACCATGAGGGTACACCCGAAATAGGTGCCCCAAACACGACCCAAAATACACTGCACTGCGGGCAACCAGCCCAGGACACTCCTGCTACGCATATCCTAAACCTTACTCGATACATCCCGGAGTAAACAAATGAGAAAAAACTCACTAGGGACGCAACAAATGCGGAACCAGCGGAGCGTGGGGAGACACGTCCGGGCAGGCTGAGCGCAGAGCAGAGAAGGAAGAATGACGCCTGAGTCAGCGTCTGGTCAAAGATCCACACAAGTACATCCACGATATTATGGAAAGCTTATTGAATAGTTATTCTTATTTTCTTTTTATTTTTATTTTTTACGGTTTTTTCGTAGTGAGAACCCAATTCATAATGACTGAAGCCATGAGTGAGGTCGCGTGCGCTCATGATGAAGGCTCCTCAATTTTTTATGTTCTGCGCGGTAGATTCAAACTACGGCGGATGAGTGTTTGAAGAGGATGCCTTATGTAATAGGCATGTTCGTCAATGATGGAGGGGCCACTAATAAATATAGATATATAGTGCCTAAGTATTCGTTACACCCCCCCCCCCCCCCCCCCCACACACACACACACAAAAACACACAAGTAACGACAGAGCCATACATGCCCGGCCCCGCCCCGCCCGGCCCGCCCCCTCATCCCCCCTTTCCCCAAATGGCACATGCACGTCGATGCGAACTTTGTAAAGAGGAAATACTTTTGAATAATGGTAGAAGATGTCAGATATGCAATAAGACTTTTCATAATAAGTGCGTCGGACTGACAGAAATAAAAAGCAAATACAAAGAAATAGGGACCAACAGCCATTTCTGCAACGAATGTTTTCCCCTGGAAATGCCGGTTATTAGGATGGTGGAAAATACAGAAGTGGAGCTAAGAACCGAACTAATCCAGACACTGAATGAAGTTTACAACAAGTGGATATCCAAGCAAGAATCCACACACCCTACCCAAACACTCCAGGATACAGCCCCCCCTCATGATCCCACATCACTGCACCACACACCCACCCAAAATACTTTATTCTATATGCCTTCTCAATCAACCGCTACTACACCTCCACCCCAAGACTCCCTTACATGCGACGATGTCTCGCCACCTACTGCCCCCCCCCCCCCCCCCCCTCTCCTCCCACCGTGCTTGGGGAAAATATGACCAGCTCGCCTGCTCACAGCCACCACAACACTCCCACTACTGCCTCTAATATCTTTTTCGTCCCTACTGGACCTACGGCTATGGAACAGATAGATTCCCCAGGTGCCACATTGCAACATGATGAAGCTGAATTTGAAACGAATACATCAACCTCCACAGACACTACCCCCACCCAAAACGTATCCACTGCAATCACCCTCCACCCATCACCACCACCACCACCCTCCCTTCCATCTACACCGCTACCCACCCAGACGGTCTCCCTTCATCTAATCCCAATATCCCCCACACCATTTCCTACTGCACTACCCATTCATTCCCCTCCCCCCACCACGACCCCTTCTACTCCCCCTACCCATACATGCCAGCCAGAGGGACACCCTGTCCAAGCAGAGAGAGAGATGGCGGTATGCCGATGTTATCTCATGAAAAACTGCCCATTTGGCCAATTGGGGAAGAGAAATGGGAAGAAGTGCAACTACAAGCACCCCAAGATATGCTATAAGGGAATTAAGAGTGGAAAATGCCATCTAGGGAAATCATATCACCCACCCCTGTGTAAATCCTCTCTAGCAAACCGGACCTGCTATGATTGGTACTGTACGGAATACCACGTGAAAGGTATACTTAGGCCTAAAACACAGAATGAAGATGGGGCCTCACACCATTTTTTAGCCACACACGAACGAGGAAAAGAAAAAAGGCTAGAGCAAGACGAAATGTGGAAGAACAGGGTAGAACAACTAGAAGCACATATACATCATCTAGAATACCTGATGTACAAACAACAAGGAGAAATGGGATCCCACCATCACCACCACAGGGGCCGTCCATACCACCAGAGATGGTAAACTCACAAACCACCACACCCAGCCTCTCCCCTCTCTCATATATGCAAACATACAAGGTCTTAAAAACAGTACAGGTAGAACAAAAAAGCTCCCTTTCATCCAAGGACTACTAGAAGAGGGGAATGCACTTATTGCTGCCCTTACTGAAACCCAAATTAAAGATCACGAAAATAGTGAAGTATGGATCCCAGGTTACAACCTACACAGGTCAGATAGTAAACACAGAACATGTGGAGGAGTAGCTTTGTACATAAAAGACTCTCTTATAAGTACAGCATTTTTGAACCACTCCAATGAGGTAGTAGAGATACTGGGGGTAAACATAGAGAGTCTAAACCTGGCAATTATCCTCACATACAGACCTCCAAATGCCTCACTTCATGAGTTCAAACCCCAGCTGGATAAGATCAAAACGGCTATAGAAGGACTGGGGGCTCCAACCCCTAACATCCTGTGGTTGGGAGACTTCAATTTACCTAATATCAAATGGAGGCAAATAGAACACCAAATATTGCCAAACACCTTAAATGCAGATGGTGATGCACAGTCAAAAGCAATACTTAATTTATGTTCTATGTTCAACTTAAACCAACACATCACAGAACCAACTAGAGGTCAAAACACCCTGGACCTGATTTTTTCAAACAATGAGAACATTGTGCACAATACCAGCATATCAGATACTACTTATTCTGACCATAAGATAATCGAGGTGCTAACCAACATCGAGTACCTACAAACAAACAAAACAAGGAGATCGTATACAGGCCCATTCAGTAAGTACAACTTTAATAATAAACATATAAATTGGCCAAGCATAAACCATATAAAGTAGACGTGCCGTTTTGCCCAAAATCAAAACGGCATACCCAACTCTGCGATGGGTCACCATCATCACTACCAGTCACTATCATCATTAATATCATCAGCACTACTACTATTACAATCATCACTACTACTCTCATCATTACTACTACTCTCATCATCACTACAACTTTCACCATCATCACTACTACTTACCAACATCACTAATACTGTCACCTTCATCTTACAATCATCATTACTTATGTCACCATCATAAATACTATTATGACCATCATCACTACTACTAGTACTGTCACCATCATATCTACTACTGTTATCATCATCACTACTGTCATCATTATCACTAAATCTACAACCATCATCATTGCTTGGGAATAGGTACAGGGTGGGGGTGGGGGTCCTGAAGGGGGGGGGGGGGGGGGAATTTTTTGTTTACCTAAGATCATAACTATTGCACAAAATTATATATATTTTTTTTTTAATTACCGTCGCATTCATGTACCGAAGGTTCGTGTGAAGTTTGGTGAAAATCCGTCAAATGGTCTAGGAGTAGTTCTCGGACGGACAGACAGACAGACAGACATTTCGGTTAGCATGTTTTTTTTTTTTTTTTTTTTAAAGAGACAATGAACGGAGGAAGGAAAAACACAGATAAAACAAAAAGGTCCATGTGCCTAAAGGCATCCTCCATTCATAAAATGTTTGTAACAACTGGATTTAAACATTTGTAGATTGTAAGTTTGTGGAAAGCAATTCGAGGGAAGTGAATTCCAAAGAGTAGTAGCTCTGGGGATAAATGAATTCTGATAAGCAGAAGTTCTGCATTGTGGAGGAGAAAGTGTAAATTCATGGGCGCTCTCAGCTGCCCTAGTTCTACGGGGAAAGATGTGGAGAGGCGGCACAATTGAAGCAAGTTCCTCGGAACAATTGCTGTGAAAATATCTGTAGAATAATGCAAGGGATGCAACGTTTCTTCGTATGGATAATGTAGGAAGGTCCTGTGTGATTGCAGGGTTATTGATTAATCTAATAGCTTTATTTTGAATTTTGTCCAACTGCCTCAATGCAACCACTCCACTTCCACCCCACAGAGGTGAACAGTAATCCATCTGAGAACGCACATGACTTATATATTACGGCCAACTGCTAGTCAGTGAAGAATTCTCGAACTCTGTACAGTAGTCCCAGTTTTTTAGAGGCATTCTTAGCAATGCTTCTAACATAATGTGTCCAGCTCAAGTTAGTAGTTAATGTTACACCGAGAATGTCAATACTAGGGGAAGTGGGAATATTTCTATCTATCTATCTATTGCCGGACGCCTTACTCCCCTTACGAGGGTGGCCATACACAGAATGCCCCCAAGCGGACCTATTCCCTGTGAGAGGGACAACCCGAGCCAGTTTAGTGAAGGACTTACAGGATTGACCACTCAATTTAGGATCCGTCCGACTCCGAGGCCCTCTGTGTATCTTGTTAGCACTATTTTTCTAAAGTGGTGTTCGGCTAATCCATCCACTAACCTGCCTTACCCTTAGGTAAGCAGTACGGATTTGTATCAGGTTTACTCCCCTAGACATCCAACTCTAGCTCTTCCCAAGCTTTCTGGCATCTAGCCAAAAACCTCTCCAACAATTTCTCTTCCTCGTCTTTCCCTCCCCTTTCCCACTCTGATGGCACAACCATCACTTCTTCCTCTGACAAAGCTAAACTCTTCGCTCAAACTTTTGCTAGAAACTCCACCTTGGATGATTCCGGTGCTATTCCTCCCTCTCCGCCCTCCTCTCTCTTACTTATGCCTAATATCCTAATCTCTTCTAAAGATGTACTTTCTACCCTCTCTGGGCTTAACACTAATAAGGCGTACGGTCCGGACGGTGTTCCTCCTGTTGTTCTCAAAAACTGTGCTTCCGTGCTGACTCCCTGCCTAGGCAAACTCTTTCGTCTCTGTCTATCCTCTAACGTCTTCCCTTCATGCTGGAAGTTTGCTCACATTCAACCTGTCCCAAAGAAGGGTGACCGCTCTCAACCCTCCAACTATCGTCCAATTGCTCTCATTTCTTGTCTTTCTAAAGTTTTTGAAACTATTCTTGCTTCCAAATTTCTTAAGCATTTCTCTTCTCATAATCTGCTCTCAGATCGCCAGTATGGCTTCCTTAAGGGTCGCTCTACTGGTGATCTTCTTTCATATCTTACTAACTCTTGGTCATCCTCCTTTCGGGACTTCGGTGAGACTTTTTCTATTGCACTAGACATATCAAAAGCGTTCGATAGAGTCTGGCATAAATCTTTAATTTCTAAACTACCCTCCTTCGGTTTCTATCCCTCCATCTGTGCCTTTGTCTCTAATTTCCTTTCCGGCCGTTCCATAGCCGCGGTTGTGGACGGCCATTGTTCACTTCCTCACCCTATAAACTCCGGGTTCCTCAGGGCTCTGTCCTATCTCCTATTCTCTTTCTAATTTTTATAAATGATCTCCTTAACTGTACCTTAATTCCCATCCATTCATACACAGACGACTCAACCTTACACTACTCCATTACTTTTTCAGAACGCCCCAGCCAGCAATCCCTCAACGACAAACGTAATGAAGCCATAGAACTCTTAAATTCTGATCTAAATACTATTTCCAATTGGGGCAGAGAAAACCTTGTAAACTTTAATGCTTCCAAAACCCAATTTCTCCATCTATCTACCCGTCAGGATCTCCCAGCGGACTATCCCTTATTCTTCAACAATACAAAAATCAACCCTTCATCTTCTCTCAATATTCTTGGTGTCTCTTTTTCTTCTGCTCTCATTTGGAAGGACCATATTACCAGTCTTGCTAAGGCAGCCTCCCAGAAGCTGGGTGTGCTCAACCGCCTTAGGGGGTTCTTTTCCCCTGCACAGCTTCTTGCTCTGTACAGGGGCATAGTGCGCCCTTGTATTGAGTATTGTTCACATGTGTGGGGAGGTTCCTCTCACACCACTCTCCTAGACAAGGTTGAAAGGAAGGCCTTTCGTATCATTAACTCCCGTCCACTCACCAACTCTCTGCAATCTCTCTCTCTCTCCGCCGCAATGTTGCATCTCTCTCGCTATTCTCGCTATTCTATCGCTACTATAATAATCAGTGTTCCTCAGAGCTATCCCAGTGCATACCACCTCCTTTACGTAGGGCACGTGGTACCCGTCTTGCAACTCAATCCCACCCCTACTCTGTGCAACTCTCCAACCCAAGAGTGAAACGTTACTCTCAAACTTTCTTCTACTCAACAGCTGAGCTCTGGAACTCTCTCCCAGAATCAGTCTTTCCCGCTTCCTATGACTTAAATTGCTTCAAACTCTGTGTGTCCAGGCATTTTGGCTCGAACGTCCCTTGATTTTGGCCCTGTCACTCTTTCAACTATGGGGGAGGCACTGGCTATAGGCAGTTATGCCTTTTGCCTCCCTCAATCACACAGAAAAAAAAAAAAAAAAAAAAAAAAGACAGGTTGCCAACGAAGGCTGACGAGTCCCATCCACCCGGATTTGTATAAGGTTGTCTCCCCTAGATGAGTTGCCGACCAAGGCTAACAAGTCCCATCCACCCATCTACATCATTAAAAAATATATGGGAGTCAGTGAGATTCTGTCGGTTAGAAAATTGAATGTACTTGGTTTTCTGTGCATTAAAGGAAACTATACTCTTTTGTCCCCATTCATTAATTCTAGAAAGGTCCTGGTTCAGAGAAATTGCAGTTTATTTTTGAATTTATAAGATCGGGTTGGGTGAAAGAATTGGTAAATATGAAGGAACTGTGGAGTGTTGAGTCATCTGCGTAGGAATGTATTGGATTATGAGTGGTAGATATGAGATCATTGATATGAATGAGGAACAGAGTTGGGGCCAAAACTGATCCCTGGGGAACACCAGCATTTATTGAGTGAAATTGAGAATAAAGGCCATCTACCATAACACGTATTTTTCTGTTATGAAGATAAGAAGAAATTAGTGGAACTAATGATGCAAGGCTGTAGTGTGACATCTTCGACAATAAGGTACCACTATACGGGGGGCGATACCACTCTGCTTACGCAGAGTTGATAATAAAGTAGACGTGCCGTTTCGCCCAAAATCAAAACGGCATACCCAACTCTGCGATGGGTTACCATCATCACTATTAGTCACTATCATCATCTCTACTACTATTATAGTCATCACTACTACTCTTACCATAATCACTACAACTCATCATCACTACAACTTTCACCATCATCACTACTATCACTACAACTGTCATCATTACTTGTCACCATCATCACTACTATTATGACCATTATCACTACTACTATAGTCAAAGTCACGGGAGAAAAGAAATTCCCGTTTGGCAACCGTCTTCCAACTTGTTCGAGCTAGTGCATTCCTGTAGTGAATAGCTAAATGATATACAATGATGCTAAAGACAACAGACTACAGTATAAAACAGTAAAATAAATTGTATTTACCTTTTTCTAAACACAAACCTAATTGAAACAAGTATTAGCAGTCAGCTGATGAAATACATTGTTGTGGCCGAGCTTAAGGAACGAAACGGTGGTGGGTAAGGGGAGGAAAGAGCAGGATGTTAGATGATATACCATCTATCTCCCATATAAAGCAATGTTATTATAATACATGTGTATAGGTTTGTAGTACTAGGCACAAGTGAACAATGAGTACCTTGAACGAAGGTGTAAAGAAGATTATTGTAAACAATATACGAAAATAATTTTAGGGAGGCCAAGGAATTCAAACTCGTTTAAAGACCGTTCCACACACGGGATATCTTCCTCCCCTTTCCCTCCTTTACATTAGTTTTGTATGTTCTCTACAATAATGTTCCTTTATACCTACGTTCAGGGTGCTCATTGTTCACATGTGCCTAGTACTACAAACCTATACACATGTGATATAATAACATTGCTTTATATGGGAGATATATGGTATATTATCTAACAGCCTCCTCTTTCCTCCCCTTACCCACCACCGTTTCGTTCCTTACGCTCGGCCACAACAATGTATTTCATCAGCTGACTGCTAATACTTGTGTTTCAATTAGGTTTGTGTTTAGAAAAAGGTAAATACAATTTATTTTACTGTTTTATACTGTAGTCTGTTGTTTTTAGCATCATTGTATATCATTTAGCTATTCACTACAGGAGTGCACTAGCTCGAACAAGTTGGAAGACGGTTGCCAAACGGGAATTTCTTTTCTCCCGTGACTTTGACTATAGTACTTTCACCATCATATTTACTACCGGTACTGTCATAATCATCACTACTGTCATTATCATCACTACAACTACAACCATCATCACTACTATTATCACCATCATCCCCACTATTACTACCATCACTTCTAATGTCAACTAAACTAACTTAACCTAACAAATGCGGGGCAATTTATTTTCGCCCCCAGAACGATCATTGCTGGGGGGATAGCACGCGCGGGGGGGGGGGGGGGGGCAAAACCATATTTTAAGAACATAAGAAAATGGGAGTCTGCAGAAAGCCGATTGATCCCTGTCCCACACAACCCCAATTACAAAGCCCAATTATAGGCTCAACACTCTAATACCCTGAGGATCATCTTACCAAAACGGTTAGAGATTAACGCAGGATTACGGGGGTCTGCAGAGCGCTGATTGGCCCAACCCTGCTGATCCCCCTTCACACCCAACCCTTCTCGTCCATATGCTTATCCAATTTTATCTTAAAGCTCCCTACCGTCTTTAATCCCACTATAGCACTTGGTAGTCCATTCCACCCATCTACAACTCTGTTACCAAACCAATATTTGCCTATATCTTTTCTGAAACAAAATTTATCTAATTTGAAACCATTGGTACGAGTTCTTTCGCTATCACTGAGCTTTAGTATATTTGTCATGTCCCCTTTGTTAATCCCACTAACCCACTTGAACACCTCTATCATATCCCCTCTAACTCTGCGTCTCTCTAACGAATGTAAGCCTAATTTCTTCAACCTTTCTTTATACGGAAGATTTCTAATATTATGGATCATTTTTGTCATTCTACGTTGTACTCTCTCCAATGAATCTATGTCCATTCTGTAATAAGGACACCAAAATTGAACAGCATAATCCATATGGGGTCTCACTAATGACAAGTAAAGTTTTAAGATAACATCAGCAGTTCTGTTACTCACACTCCTAGAGATGAACCCGAGAATCCTGTTTGCCTTGTTTCGAACGCTTATACACTGTTGTCTAGGCTTCAAATCATTGCTAACAAACACACCTAGATCTTTCTCACAATTCGAGTTTTCTAATTCCATATTAGCTAGTTTATATTTAACATTTGTATGCATCTTCCCTATCTTTAATACCTTGCATTTGTCAATGTTAAACTTCATCTGCCAATTTACTGACCATTCGTGTAAGGTATCTAGATCCCTTTGGAGGCACTCTATATCTCTATCTGAATCAATTGTTCTCCCCATTTTGGTATCATCTGCAAATTTACTTATCCTACTAGTTATACCTAAATCAAGGTAATTTATGTATATAACAAACAACAGAGGACCTAATACAGTTCCCTGGGGGACACCACTTTTGACTGCTCCCCATTCTGACTTCGTGCCATTTATGCTGACTCTCTGCTTCCTACCAATTAGCCATGACCTAATCCATCCCAACAATGCCCCACCTATTCCATGCGCCTCAACCTTTCTCATCAATCTCTCATGGGGGACTCTGTCGAAAGCTTTACTGAAATCTAAATATATTATATCATATGACTTGTCATTATCTACTGCGTCATATAACTCTGAGAAAAAACTAAGCAAATTAGTAAGGCAAGAACGTCCCTGAGTGAATCCATGCTGAGAAGAATTTATTAAATTAAATGTATCTAAGTGGTTTCTAATTTTACTAGCAATAATTGACTCTAGTAGCTTTCCTATGATTGATGTAAGACTAATGGGACGGTAATTGGATGCTATTGATTTGTCACCTTTTTTGAAGATCGGAACTACGTTTGCAAGCTTCCAAGCTTCTGGAACTATACCTGTCTCCAATGACTTGTTAAATAAAAATGTTAATGGGTAACTTAACTCATCCCTACATTCTTTTAATACTCTAGCATATACCTCATCAGGACCAGGCGATTTATGAGGTTTCAGTCTGTCAATTTCCTTAAGCACATCATTTCTACTTATAGTAACCGTACTTAACCTATTTTCTATACTATCGCTATATACCTTACGGACTTCTGGAAACTGTGCCAAATTTTCATTAGTGAAAACGGAAAGAAATTGACTATTTAATGTACTGCACATTTCTAAATCATTTTCTGTCATTTCTCCTATCGAAGTTTTAAGGGGACCAATTACATCTCTAACCTTGGATTTATATAGTTGGTAAAAAGCTTTAGGATTATTTTTTAAGTCATTGGCAACCTTAATTTCATATTCTTTTTTTTTTTTTCCTAATATCATTTTTTACCTGTCTTGATAGATTCTGATAGTAAGCAAGTAGGTGAATTTCGCCTTTCCTAATTTTTCTATATATTCCTCTCTTTTGTCCTAGAAGATCTAATAGTCTATTATTCATCCATTTGGGTTGGTTCTGTGTTGATCTAAATTTTCTTTTGGGGATGTATTTATTTTGTGCATTGAATACTGACTCGATAAAATTATCGTATGTATCTACCAAGGTTGACATCTCTTCCTGACTTAAGATGACAGGTGCCTGAGAAGGGGTACACTCATTTGGACACCTGGATCGACTTAATTTTTTGACCATAGGGTCAGCTAATAGGGCTCTTCTTAACCCCCCATAATTGGCTTTTCTGAAGTCAGGTATTAATGTTGTATTCTCTCTGGTATTACCTTTTCATTGTATATTAAAATACACAGAATTGTGGTCACTATTTCCTAGGTGGTCCCCTATCTCTACATTATTTACCATATGTTCATTGTTACTGAAAACTAAATCGAGAATATTATTACCTCTAGTCGGCGTATCTATGAATTGAAATAAAAAAATATCTTGTACTACCTCTATAAACTCCTCAGAATCAGAGTCTCCTATTTGATGCTGCCAATCTATATTCGGAAAATTAAAATCCCCCATAATGCACACATTGCTAAACCTTGATGCCATTTTAATTTCCTCCCAGAATGACGTTCCGTCATTTCTACTCATATTTGGCGGTCTATACATAACTCCAATAACTATGGTCTCACTACCTTCGTTAACCTCTACCCAAACACTTTCATTATCGTTATTTAGTCTAATACCTGATTTAATACAGCTTTTTAATGTACTCCTGACAAACACTGCTATACTGCCACCCCTCTTACTTGTTCGGTCATATTTAAACAAACTATATCCTGGTATATCAAATTCTGCTAAAAAATGCCTGGTTTCTGTATTAATCCACGTTTCAGTTAGCGCTATTATGTCTATATTTTCTTTGCTAACAAGGGCTCTAAGTTCGTTCATTTTGTTACATAGACTCCTACAGTTTGTGTAATATACTCTCAATTTACTTCTTTTCTTTATACCTAATTTACCTTTATTTCTAACGACATTTCCATCTTCCGTTGCACCATCACTACTATCATTTGCAATATAGACATAATTTTTAGCATGAGACTGAATATCCTTATCGCTTTCGCCTGACGCTAAAAAATTTCCATTTAACCTCTCACTTACACTCTCAATATTTCTGTTCAAAACCCCACAACCACCCTATCTAAAGAACTAGCTAATGTAGAAACCCCTAACCGTGAAAGATGAACCCCATCCCTTGCGTACATCCCATCTCTCCCATAGAAACTATCCCAGTTATCAATGAATGGTATTGCTTTTTCTTTGCAATATTTCTCCAAACGGCAATTGACACCAATCGCCCTGGATGTCCATTCCTTGGGAACTCCTCTTCTGGGTAGGATACCATGTACTACAGGGATCCCTCCCTTCATCCTAACCTTATCTAACACATCCCGATACTGCTGCAGCAGTTCCTCACTTCTACCCTTACCAACATCGTTACTCCCGGCACTGAGACAGATAATGGGGTTATCTCCACTATCTTCCAAGATGTGGTCCATCTTCTCTAAAACCCTCCCAACTCCATGGCCAGGCAGACACACAACCTTCCTAAGTTTAGTGCGGGTAGCCCTAACTAAATGTCTTACCATGGAGTCGCCCACAATCGACACAGACTTACCTTCTCGGGACACAGACTTACCTTTCCCTCGGGAGGATCCAGCAGCTGCAGTTGGAGAACCCCCGGTGGTGGCAGAAGCTCCCTTGGTGGTGGTGGTGGGGGTGGTGGTGGTGGTAGGTAGCACAGCGTCAGCGGTTGGAGCTGAGTCGGCGGCAGGCACTTCGGCTAACGAAGTAACGAAGTTAACGAAGTTATTTTGGACCTAAAATCATAACTACACTCGAACCTCGATTTAACGGACTAAATGGGACCGTTACTAGTCCGTTGCATGAAAAAGTCCGTTGCTAGGTATTGTATTCATATATGGGGGCTGGAAATCTATTAATAGGCCTAAGCCTAGGCTATAGATACTCACAAAACCTCAACTGAGCTGCTTGGATAGCGAGAATATCCCAGGTATATATAATAAACATATATTAACCAAGTAATCTTGACCAAACCGATTCATATCTCTTGTGTAATGCTTTGTTTACACTTTACTGGTCTGACGAACGAGACCCACACACACACACACACACAGTGACTACGGGTCCAAAACTACTTTTAATATTAGCTAGCCAGACCAAGAAATGGTCTAACCTAGCTTAGATAATATATCAGGAGGCAAAAATAACTTTTACCTTGTGAATGGGGAAGACTAGAATGTTCTACCTGTATATCAAGTGTTTTTCGATTGAGCAAAATAAATAAAAGTAGTTCACAAGGTAAAAGTTATTTTTGCCTCCTGATATATTATCTAAGCTAGGTTAGACCATTTCTTGGTCTGGCTAGCTAATAATAAAAGTAGTTTTGGACCCGTGGTCACTGTAATAATAATAAATAATAATAATAAACGGTTTATTAAAGAATGGCAGCCTCATGAGCTGAAAATACACAAATACACTGTGTGTGTGTGTGTGTGTGTGTGTGTCGGTCGCGGATCGTTCGTCAGACCAGTAAAGTGTAAACAAAGCATTACACAAGAGATATGAATCGGTTTGGTCAAGATTACTTGCTTAATATACGTTTATTAAATATACCTGGGATATTCTCGTTATCCAAGCAGCTCAGTTGAGGTTTTGTGAGTATCTATAGCCTAGGCCTAGGCCTAAGAGTCACTCGCCCTGCCACTTAGTGGACAAATTATCCAGCACCGGACATTTGGTCCGGTCCAGATGGATTGTCCGCCTACAGACGGAGTCCGTTAAATCTGAAATCAGTTGTATCGAGCTCCGTTAAACCGAGGGTCGAGTGTATTGCACAAATTAAAAAAATCTTTTTAAAATTACCGTCGCATTCACGCACCGAATGTTCATGTGAAGTTTGGTGAAAATCCATCGAACGGTCTAGGAGAAGTTATCGGACAGACAGACAGACGTCTCACCATTATCATCACATCTGAGATATGTGTATGATGTGTGGCTTTCTGTGATGTGTGTGCCCCTATGGGGCACACACACACACAGGGAATAGGTACAGGGTGGGGGGTGGGGGTCCTGAAGGGGGGGGGGGGAACCATTTGTAGGACCTAAGATCATAACTATTGCACAAATTCAAATTTCTTTTTTTTAAATTACCGTCGAATTCACGCAGCGAAGGTTCGTGTGAAGTTTGGTGAAAATCCGTCAAAACGGTCTAGGAGGAGTTCTCGGACGGACAGACAGACAGACGGACGGACAGACAGACAGACAGACAGACAGACAGACAGACAGACAGACATTTCGATTAGCATGTACCACTATACAGGGGGCGATACCACTCTGCTTACACAGAGTTGATAAACATATAAATTGGCCAAGCATAAACCAGAAGATAGAGGAAATAGACTGGGAAGTCCAAATGGCAGACAAAACAACCCCGGAATGCCTTAGCCTAGTCAATGAATTAGTTAAGAACGTATGCTCGAATCACATTCCAGAGAGAAAAATGAAGCGCAGAAGTAAGCAAGACCGAGAAAGGAGAAGGCTCTACAAACGAAGAAAACTACTGTCACATCGGCTCTCCCAAGCGGGATTACAGGAAAGGCAAATTAACATAATGAAAAGGGAGATTGAGGATATTGAACACAAGCTGAGAATATCGTATCAAATACAGCAGATAGAAGAAAACAAGGCGGTTCAAGAAATAAGTGAAAATTCAAAGTACTTCTTCTCATATGCAAAGAAAAAATCACAAACAGTATCAAGCATAGGCCCACTCATCAAACTCGACGGATCATATACAACAGATGACAAAGAAATGAGTGAACTTCTACGAAAACAGTATGAAACCGTGTTCAGTCAACCCGATTCATCTAAAGCTATTGACAATCCAAACAGTTTCTTTATGGGCGAGAACAGAACCCCCTCCATATATCGGATATAAAATTTGGGCCAATAGATATAGAAAGGGCAATAAACAGCATGCTACTCCACTCAGCACCAGGACCAGATTCATGGAGCTCAGTCCTGCAAAACATCGCTAGCAAGACCTCTAGCCATAATGTGGAGAAAGAGCCTAGATACAGGAGAAATCCCAGAAAGTCTGAAAAACACAACAATTGCACCACTACACAAAGGAGGAAGTAAAGCTCTGCCAAAAAACTACCGCCCAGTAGCACTAACATCTCACATCATCAAAATCTTTGAAAGAGTACTACGAGGAAAAGTCTCAGAATACATGGAAGAAAACGGGCTCCACAACTCAGGACAACACGGGTTCAGAGCAGGAAGATCATGTCTCTCGCAGCTACTAGAACACTATGACAAAGTTCTAGATGACCTGGAAGAGAAAAGAAATGTAGATGTCATATACACAGACTTTGCCAAAGCATTTGACAAGTGTGATCATGGAATTATAGCACATAAGCTGAAAGAAAAGAGTATCACCGGAAAGGTGGGGAGGTGGATCTATAATTTTCTCATTAACAGAAGACAATCAGTAGCAGTAAATCAAGCGGTATCGGAAGGTTCAGAGGTTAAAAGCTCTGTTCCCCAGGGTACAGTGTTGGCACCCTTACTCTTCCTAATACTAATAAGTGATATCGATGTAAATGTACAACACAGCAGCGTCTCATCATTTGCAGACGACACAAAACTAAGTCTAGGAATAACCACAATAGAAGACAAAGAAATCTTGCAAGCAGACATGAACGCTGTATTTCGGTGGACCAAAGATAACAACATGCAATTTAACAAAGATAAATTTCAGTTGATAAGGTATGGAGGAAATGGAGAAATTAAAAGAACCACAACCTACTGTACTTAACAGTCACTCCTATCAAAGAACATAATCAGGCCAAGTCAGTAGCGGCGAGGAAACTTGTAGGTTGGATACTGCGCACTTTCAAGACACGAGAAGAACGGCCAATGATAACACTTTTCATGTCGTTGGTGATCCCACGACTGGAGTATTGCAGTGTGCTAACATCTCCACACAAAGCCGGGGAAATATAAGAAATAGAGAGTTAGTTAGTTAGTTATGTAGAGCAGATTAACCAGACCACTGAGCTCCATACGGAACTCTCATAGGTCGAAGAAGTTTCACGTCCCACATCAGCTCGGTAAAACATCTTCATTACTGGGATAGGCTGAAGGCTCTTAACTTATATTCACTGGAGTGAAGAAGAGAGAGATACTTGATAATTTACACATGGAAAGTTATCGAGGGTCTAGTGCCAAACCTTCACACCACAATATCATGGAACTGGAGTGACAGAGGGGGTAGGTATTGTAACATCCCACCCCAAAAGTGTAGCGGAGCTCTGGGCACACTGAGGGACTACTGGTTGACAAACAGGGGACCGAGCCTCTTCAACAAAATGCCAGAGAACGTGAGAAACCTGATGGACGTGCCAACAGAAGTATTCAAAAAAGCCTTGGACAACCATCTCAAGTCGGTGCTTGATCAGCCATACTTCGCGGGGGGGAGGGCTGCCCCCTCGAATAGCCTGCTGCATCAAACACTGGCAGAAAACATATTCGGGGGGAGCACTCTCGCCGAGGCCGCTGAGGAGGCCGAAACAACTCAAGGTAAACTCAAGGTAAGGTAAAGGTGATTATAGCAGTGATGATGGTTGTATATTTAGTGATAATGATGACATTAGTGATTTATGGTAGTGATGATGATAACAGTAGTAGATATGATGGTGACAGTACTAGTAGTAGTGATGATGGTCATAATAGTATTTATGATGGTGACATAAGTAATGATGATTGTAAGATGAAGGTGACAGTATTAGTGATGTTGGTAAGTAGTAGTTATGAAGGTTAAAGTTGTAGTGATGATGAGAGTAGTAGTGATGATGAGAGTACTGTAGTAGTGATGATGAGAGTAGTAGTGATGATGAGAGTACTGTAGTAGTGATGATGGTGAGAGTAGTAGTGATGATTGTAATAGTAGTAGTGCTGATGATATTAATGATTATAGTGACTGGTAGTGATGATGGTTTTCATCCCTTCAACTCTTCATACTCACCACTTTACCTTGGACTTCAACCTCTTATTTCACTACTAGTGAGGCCTCACCTCACATTCTGATTCTGATTCTATGCCGTTTTGATTTTGGGCGAAACGGCACGTCTACTTTATTATTATTGTATAATGCATAGCATTTAATTTGTGTACAATAAAACATGTTTTCATAGGCAAAAAATAGAAAAAGACGCAAATTTTGGAATGAGCACGGAACCGATTAGAATTTTCCCCATAAGAACAGTGCCCCGATCTTGGCTGTTTCAATCTTAGCTCTATTTCTGCAGAACCGATTAGCAGCTAAGATGGGGGCTCCACTGTATTTTCTAGTTTGATGTTGAGATTTTCATTATTTTTTGTTCTTTTTTTCAGGTTTCGACTGGGACTTTTGCGCCAAGATGAAAGCTTTTTGCGCGAACATGGAATTTGGGAATATTTGGTCTCTACCGCGAAGAATGCTGTCGCGAAGATAGGGGCTCCATTGTACAGTGGTTCCCAGAGTAGAACCCAAGGAACCACTGAAAGCATTTAACCCTATCTAATCCTGGGATTATAAACCAACTAACCTAGGAGCAAGTGTGGTGAGACTCCTGGCCACCCACTCTTGCTTGAGCTTCCTGAGACTGCGGGCCTTCTTGATGTTTTCCTCCTCCTCGGTGGTCTCTTCGGACCGCTCGTTGAAGGTGTGCAGCGTTTCCGTGGAGCCGCGTTTCTGGCTGAAGCGCTGGGTGTCCAAGAGGCTTTCCTTACTGCACGACTTGCGCCGGATCTTCAGTTCCTTCACCTTCAGGCACATCTCATCCATGTGGGCTTGGTCCACTGGTACCTATCAGAGAAGGGAACAGGGTATTAAATAGGGACAATTTGCTTTCAATTTTATGACTATCTGTATGATGAATAGAAGAAATACTTTAAAAATTATATGAAATTGCATTGTTTTGGCCAATTTTTCACTTACAACAAAATAAGGATTGCAAGGGATAAATTATTCTTTACATACCGGTACTTAATTATATGGCAGAAGAAAAAAAAAGGGGCTTGGTTTTATATTAAAAAAAAAAAAAAAAAATTATTTATATCATAACAAATTTGTGTTTTAATTTGTTGTATGTACATGTGAGCGAAGAGTGTGGGTGTAAATAATGAGAGAGTGTGTATGTATATATGTGTGTGTGTATATGTATGTACTCAGGCCCATTCCCCACTTTTCCTTTTTTTTCTGGGGGTGGCCGACTCGAGCCAGAGCCCGAATCAACACAACAGAAAACAATGAACACACAAAAACAAAACACAAATTCACACACATCTAGGTCACCCAGGAGAAGACCCAGAGACCACGGATCACCAAGGTCCCTCCAGCACTTCCCTGGCCCCCGACCACCCGGGGAGGTTCCGGTCTCAGCAGGCAGACATGCAGCGAGCCGAAACTGCAAGCCCGCCCACCACACTTCCAGGCGCATCCTTCATATGTACTGGCTCCCCAGGCCAGGCGCCTAACGGACTATTATCTAGTCCAACTGGCGCCCGATCCCTTCTCCCAAATGACCACGTGTTCACTCATCTATTCACAAACATTCTCCATTTATTCCTGTTTATTACCACTTCCCTTGTCTGATCTATAGTCATTCCTCTATCACCCAAAGCTTGTCTTACACAGTTTCTCCATCTAAATGGGGGTCTTCCTACCCCTCTATCTCCATTCGTTCAACATGACCATACCAGCTCAGCACCCTTCTGTCCACTCTGGCCGACAAATGTTCCTGCTGACCCACTCTCCTACGTACCTCTTCATTCCTCAATCTGTCTCTAAGATTAACTCAACACATACAGTACTGTACTCCTCAAGCAGCTCATCTCCATTACATCCAGCTTTCTTCTCTCCTTTGCCTTCAGAGCCCATGTCTCAGCCCCATACATCACTGTTGGCACAACAACTCCTTGATCTATCTATCTATCTATCTATTGCCTGACGCCGTGATCCCCGAAGGGGTGGCCATGAACGAACAGCCCCCATTTAGTAGTAGTCTCTACATCATCCAATGTAGGGCTTATAAGTTCAGCCGCTGGTACAGCGGGCCGATTTATCGGTACTACATGTGCAGTCCAATATCTTCTAGAGTAGCACCTTAACCCTTGGGATCCGGGGGGCCTCATATGAAGTTTGGTATTTTCAAACTTCATAATTCAGTAGCTACTGATTGAGACCACCTAGAGCAGTCAAATTTTTTGCAAATTGTAGAACATTTTCTTGTCTGTAGACTGCCGTTGAGATGACATCGCTACGTTGCGTGGTTGCCGAGTTCTGATGATTATATCGGCGACTTTTTAGCTGCGCATTTTGCCTCATATGAGGCCTCCCGGATTCCAAGGGTTAAATCTCTACTAGGTACGTTGTACACACTTCGAGACTACTTATTGAGAATAGAAAATGAAAAAGGTTGGGTAGAAAAAATTAAAATAGTTGCCCACTCAATCTAGCTTCCCTCTGGACGCATGCGCAAACTCAACATACTGTAATAATAATAATAATAAGCATGTTACTTATTTCTCATAAGCGCCAATTTTTCCGAAGAATTCACTAGCGCTCGAAAAGAGAAAGAAAAAAGAACAAAAATCAATGCATCAAAAGAAGGCTTATATACAACACACATTTAACAATCACTAGCAGTGGCAAAATAGCCTAAACTCTATAGCCATCTGTCATGACACCTCTCTCAAGATCATAGCTTCTCTCAAAGAGAAAAGTCTTAAGTTGTCTCTTGAAGCATTCAACAGAACTCAGTTGTCTCATGGACAGCGGCAACCTGTTATACAACCTCGGAGCCATGTAGGAGAATGACCTCTCAAAGAAAGAAGACTGCTGGAAAGCCCTTGGTTCATCAAGACGAAAAGGGTCATTGTCATGACGCACAACTACACCATGGTGTGCCGGTGGGCGCCTGAGCAGCTCCGCAAGGTACCTAGGCTCACCAAATTTGAGAACCTTAAAAGTCACCAAACACAACTTAAATTCTATTCTTGCTCTTACTGGCAGCCAGTGCAGTTCTATGTGAAGAGATGTAGTAGGAGTTCTAGGTAGAACACCAAAAATTAGTCTTGCGGCCCTGTTAACCCTTAAAAAGCGGCTCACCACATAAGTCGAGTTGAAAAAACTGGCAAAAAACGGGTGAAAAAAGGGTGGAAATCGAGTGAAAATAGGTGGGATAGTAATGATCCATACGTCCGACATCTGTGGCCTCCCGGCCCACACTAACTCCAGTTCCCCCACCGCGCGTGAGGATGACAGTGTAACCAATAGTTCGCTAAAAGTGAGCAAGGTAGCAAAATCTGCTAAACTTCCATCTTCGAGGTAACACTGTCAGTGCTCCACGAGTGCTACGTAGCTGTATGTGGCGTCATTGTGTAGCGATTTCCACCTAGTTTTCGGCGCAATACAGTTCCTTTCATACTGATGGTTGATATAGCAGTCAGAACGGCCCAGAAAGGCCCAAAACGGCCACAGAGCACCCGCTAGAGGAGGGTTAAGAACAGACTGAACTTTCTTCAAAATATAATTTGGAAGACCCACCAACAGGGCATTGCAATAATCAACACGAGAGAAGACCAATGAGTGAACCAACGTCAGGAGGCAACGTCTGGTTATAAACGGCTTCACCAAATAGAGATTTCTGATGTGCAAGTAACAACTTTTAACTATCTGGTTTACATGCTCTTTGAAATCTAATCGGGAGTTCACATATACACCAAGATTTCGAACAGAGTTGGCCGGTCGCAGCTGAGATCCACCCACATTGATGGAGAGGGCACCTACTATATCATCAGCTCTTCTATTTCCTCGGATGATGAGAATATCAGTTTTACCATCATTTAGTTTAAGTTTTCTCGCTCTCATCCACTTCTTGATATCAGACATCAACAATTCCATCTTACTCCGTATATCAACTATATTTGTGATTCTCACATAAATCTGGATGTCATCTGCATAAAAGTGAAAGGTGACATTATGTGCACGAAGCAGAAGAGACAAACTGCTAATATAAATTATAAATAGGATAGGACCTAAAACTGATCCCTGCGGAACACCATACTGCAGGGGTGTCGAGTCCGAGACCACTTGATTTACCATCACACTCTGGGATCTACCTGACAAGTACGACCCAAGAAGCAAGAGAGCGGAGTCACGCACACCACAATCATAAAGATCACTCAATAACAACTCGTGATCCACTGTGTCAAAGGCCGCAGAGAGATCAAGCAAGACCAATAGTGAGGCCACACCATTGCAAATGTTCTCAACTAGATCATTATGTACTCTAATCAATGCTGTTTCAGTTGAATGATGCTGTCGGTAAGCAGACTGAAAAATTGGGATAGTTTCATTCTGCTGAAGTAGTGGTTGTAATTGGTCAAGTATTGCACGCTCTAATATCTTTGATATGAAGGACAGGTTGGAGACAGGACGATAGTTCAACATGTTCTCAACATCAAGTCCAGGTTTCTTTAGAGTAGGTCGGAGTAGTGCATGCTTTTCAGAATGTGGGAAGCTACCTTCAGAGAAGCACTTATTAATTATTTTGGAAATAAACTCAACTGTGTGATCATAGACTCTTGGTAGCTTGGAAACATTTATGGGATCCAACGGGCAAAATGTTTTATTGAGGTTTCTTATGTAGGACGAGATCATGTCCACCTCTACTGAGTGAAAGGATGAGAGGACATTATTAGGAATGTGTCGGGGTTGGAGTACAACTGAAAGTTCTTCACCAACAGAAGCATCATCCAGTTCCTGTCTTATGCGAGTTATCTTGCCAGCAAAAAATGCCACAAAGTTGGCAGCCAACTCGGCATCGGGCACAGAAGGTCTTAAGCTGACTCTTGTTTTTCCAAGTAAACTGTTTACAATTGAAGCCAACCTCCTCTGGTCGTTACCACGCGAGTCAACTTTTCCCTGATAATACACTTTCTTTTCATCTTTGATTTTGTGGACCACAGCTCTTCTGGCTGACAGATATTGCAACCATGTATCTATCTATCTATCTATTGCCTGACGCCGTGATCCCCGAAGGGGTGGCCACGAACGAACCGCCCCCATGCACCTCTGTCCCCAGTCAGTCGACGCCCCTCCCCCCCAACCAGCACCGCCTTCGTTCATGTAGTTCCTCACTCCATCCTTCCACCTCATATTCGGTCTACCTCTCCCCCTCTGTCCCTCCACCTCGCCCTCGTACACCCTCTTAGTCATTCTCTCGCTTTCCATACGTTCCATATGGCCGAACCATCTCAAGTTGTTCCTTTTCACACTTTCCAGCACATCTACCTCCACACCACACCTCCTTCTCACTTCCTCATTAGTCTGTCTATCCCTCCATGTAACTCCGCACGCACTCCTTAAGTAATTCATTTCCACTGCTCTCACTCTTGGTCTGAGTCTCTCAACCAACGTCCATGCTTCGCTTCCGTAAGTCAGTGTCGGGATTACCACACTGTCATGCAAGGACTTCTTCACTTCCATACTGACCACCCTATTTCTTGTTACTGCTTTTAGCGTTCCTACAACCCTCTTCCCCTGTTGTACCCTCTCCCGCACCTCTTCATCCATAGTCCCATCTTTACTCAACACACTGCCCAGATACTTAAAAGAGTTGACGATCTCCATAGCCTGACCGTTCAGCTTCACCTCACACTCTGTGACTTCACCCATTTCGAAGACCATAACCTTGCTCTTCCCCGTATTTACCTTCAAATTCCGTTTTTTGCACACTGTTCCAAACTCATTTACCAGACCCTGCAACTCCCATTCATTATCACTCATCAGAACTGTATCATCCGCAAACAGCAGTATAGGTAGCTTCCACTCAATTCCCTCCCTTTTCAGCGATACACCAACATCCACTGCTCTTGATAGTATTTCTTTCATAACTCCATCCATATATACAGTAAACAACCACGGGGACATCACACACCCCTGTTTCAACCCAACATTCAGGTCAAAGAACTCGCTCTGCTCACTCTCCACACGTACTGCCGCCTTTGCACCCTCATACATGCTCTTCACTGCTTTCAGCAACTTGCCCTCTACTCCGTATATTCTAAGTACTTTCCACAAACCATGTAGAGTCTGTTTTATTTTTCCGCCATTCACGTTCAGCTCTTCTACGCGCTCTTCTAAGAAATTTAACTCGAGTGCTATACCAGGGTGAATCATCTCGTACTATGATTTTCTTCTCTACTTCTGGACAGTGATGATCGAACACTAATTTAAGTGCATTTCCATGTACCTCCACCAGCTCATCTGAAGTAAGGTTGGAAGTATCAATACTTCCCAAGTACTGTTTTACTTCACTGCTAGCCAAATTTTGGTCTGCATTTTTATAATTTCTAAATCTGATTACTTTTTCATGTGTGAGTGGCTTAGGGAAATCAAAGCTGAAAGTAATCAAAGCATGATCAGAGGTATTAGGGTCAGCATTCTCAACATCAACATCCAGAACACCACCACAACCCACAGGAGAGAAAACCAAGTCAAGGGTGTGCCCTAAGATATGAGTTGGGTGGGACACATGGTTTACAAAATTGTTCTGATCAGTCAACTATGTAAAATCATCAGTTTACTGCACACCCTCGGTCGAACTTCCGCGAATTTTGTTGCTCATGTTTTATGTCTTTTTCCACCCCCTTCGCTTCTTTAGGTGAGTTGTGAGCCTTCTCAGGGCTTTTGAAGTTTTAGAAGGATGATTCCGTGATGTAGACATGCTTTTATGGGCAAAATTCTGGGAGTTTTGAGGGGGTTTAGTGAACTGGAGACTTGTTTACTTGATTGGAAGGTGTGTTTTCGCCCGACAATTGCTTTGCGATTGTCAGGAGACTAGGCCTGCTTCACTTTTTCTATTTTGTGGTTTAATTTTCACTTTTTGCTTATGTAACGTCGCTTTTTGTGGATTACAGGCAGTTTTTGCATTGTTCGCCAGGTTTAAGGCTCATTTAGGGTAATTTTGCACTGTCTTTTATGTTGTGTTTTCGGTGAATAAGTCTTTGGCATTTCGAAGTATTCTTGAGTTGGACTAGACTTATTATTTGAGTTTGGGATAATTATAGGGAATAGGCTCGCAGCCTTATTATACATAATTTATTAGGGACAATGTAGGTCTATGGAATCCTTATACTGTACTCTAGTGGGAGAATAATTTTGATCACATTTATAAAACCCGATATTAACCCTTGGGATCCAGGAGGACTCATATGAGGCAAAACGTATAATGGTTAGGAGTCCGGGAGGCCTCATATGAGGCTAAATCAAAATCAAAGCATTCAAAGTGCGCGGGCTGATTTTTTTTGGTGCGTCGGCGACCGCAGCGCCACCAAGCACAAACTACCAGGCAGCATCAGTTGTTATCACACACCCATGATGGCTGGAGTTAACCCAAAAAAAATCACTGTGTCCGAATCCACGCCTGCCGCCGCGACCCGTAAGCTTACGAAAGGTAAAGCTAAAACGACCAAGAAAACATTGCTAAGTCCCGGTGGTGTTGCCCGTGTGTTACAAGAGTTAAGTGATCATGACCTTAGTGAGATTGAGAGTGATTTTGAGGAAGAGCATGTGGTTAGTGAAGATGTTGATGAAGTGGAAGATGGCGAAGAATTCCAGGGCTTTCATAGCACTGATGATGACGATAGTGATGATGATATTGATGACAATGTTGGATGCGATGAACATCATCAAGGTGATGAAAGTGTGGGTGAAATGGGAAGTGTCCTACCCGCATCACGTGAACGTGATCCGGCGCGCGCGCTTGCGATCCCGGCGTCGGCTGTGGGGACTCCGGGGACTCCTTCCCCGGCCAAAATAGCCAGTTACTTCTATAGGAGAGCTGTGCTGGATAGTGCAAGGAAGCAGGCACGGGAGGCGGCCGAAAGGGAAAGAGGTGAAGATGCTGATAGTGAGGATGAGAGTGAAGAGTCGAGCGTGGGTAGGCCTATTCCATTGTCTCCCGGGCCCTCGTCGCCCGCAGCTAGTGCCTCATTTACCCTGCATGACCCACAGCCCTCAACAAGTGGTGCAAGTGGTGCGGAATTGGCCCCGCATGACCCACAGCCCTCAACAAGTGGTGTAAGTGGTGCAAGTGGTGCGGAATTGGCCCCGCATGACCCACAGCCCTCAACAAGTGGTGTAAGGGGTGCAAGTGGTGCGGAATTGGCCCCGCATGACCCACAGCCATCAACAAGTGGTGCAAGTGGTCAATGCATCTCCAGAAGGGCCTTGTTCATGGCCACAGGGGGGGCAGAAAGCAGCACCTCAGGCCCTAAGCTGTCCCTAAAACGCTCTCGTCGTCGCCTGAAAACTTCAGAGCCAACTAGCTCACCTTCACCACCCACTAGCCGCCCACGCCAGCAGTCGCCACCTGATGTACCACCACCAAGTGACGACCAGGATCCCACCTATTACCCAGAAGATACCCACGAATATGGCCGCCCTTCAAGTTTTATGGACGACCACAGTGCAGATTCTGGGCAGGATAATTATGACCTGCCAGACGACCCTGTTGTGGACGAAGCTGAGTGGTTGGACGACCCAGCACCCCGCCGTGGCCCTGGACGTCCCCGTGCTCGGGGTGGCCGTGCCCTTGGACGTGGACGTGGCTGTGCCAGGGGCCCTGCTGGTCAGCGTGGACGTGGCCGTGGCCAGGCCGCCCCTGCTGCCCGTCCCCGTCCCCGTGCCAGGCATGCTGATGTCTGGACGTGGGAGGATGGGGCCACCTTTCAGCCACAAGATGCTACATTCGATGACGCCCAAAATGCCGCAGGGATTGATCCATCTTTCCCTGGGGGACCCAACTCATCACCTGCCCAGCTTTTCAAAGTCTTTTTCGACAATGAGGTCATGTCATTTGTTGTCGATGAGACCAATAAGCAGAAGGCCCTCAGTGACCACCTCAGCGGCAAGACCCATAGTTCCCACATGAAGGCCTGGAAGCCTGTCACCATTGCCCAAATGTATGTGTTCATAGCACTGACCATGCTCATGGCACATGTGAAGAAGCATCGGCTGGCAGACTACTGGATCACACGCGACATAATTGCCACACCTGCTTTTGGAAAACTTATGTCCCGGGACCGCTACTTCGCCATACTTGGTAGCCTGCACTTCGTTACCAACACCAATGTACACCAAACAGACCGCCTGTGGAAGATAAGGGGATTCTACGACATGATGAAGGCCAAGTTTTCCACATTCTTGAAGCCTTTTCAAAAGGTCGTGATCGACGAGTCTCTTGTGATGTTCCGGGGGAACATTCACTTCCGGCAGTACATACCCTCCAAGAGACATCGATTCGGCATCAAGCTCTTCGTCCTCTGTGACTGTAAGACGGGTTATGTGCTGGACTTCATTGTCTACAGTGGGAAGGAGGGTGAGGTTCTTGCAGATCAAGAAATAGGGTTCGGTGGAGCAGTGGTGAAGGCGATGATGGATCGCTACTTCAACAAGAACCACATACTCTACACGGACAACTACTATACGTCCCCAATCCTCACCAAGTACCTGAACAGGCAGCAAACCCAGACTGTGGGCACAGTACGGGGGACGAGGAAGATCATGCCGGAATTCCCAAAAAAGACCAAGAAGAAGGACATCTTCCTCAAGCAACATGGTCCGATGCTGGCAATCCATTGGCACGACCAAAGGAAGGTCAACATGATCAGCACCATCCACAAGGGCAACCTGGTTGACTCTGGCAAAGTCAACCACAGGACAAGGGAGCCCATCTTGAAGCCAGACGCAGTTATGGACTACAACATAAATATGCGTCTGGTTGACAAGTCAGACATGCAGGTCGGCTTCATCGACTGCCTGCGGACCTCCTGCAGGTGGTATAAGAAGTTCTTCCTGCACATGATGGATGTGTCTGTGCTCAACTCGTACAACCTGTACAAGCTGATGAACCCCACAATGCCCAGGAAGTACACCAACCTTCGGAGATTCCAGAAACAGCTCATTCTGGATCTCATTGGGGAATATGCCGTGCCTGAGGATGCCCCACGAGCTCAACATATGCCAGGAGCTGGCACCATGGACCGCACATACGCTTCCGAACACCACAGGAAGCACAGGATCGTCGCCCTTCCAGTAGCTGCTGGTCGCAAGACCCAGAAACGGTGCCATGTCTGCAGCCACACCACCCGAAGACCCCAGACAACCACCAAAACGTCGTATCAGTGCCAGGAATGTCAGGTAGCACTGTGCATCACGCCTTGCCACGATGATTTCCACATCCTGGTAAACTTCTAAGTGGCCCTGACCCTGAGAACACTAGTGAAAGTGACACTAGAACAATAAAACACTATGTGCAAGTGAAAGACACTATTCTATAATTATTATAAGTGAAAGTGACACTAAAAACAATATAACAATATGTGCAAGTGAAAGAGACACAACAACTATATATTAGAGTAACTATTCAATAAGTATTTATAAGTGAAACCTGTAAAAAGTGAAAGTGACACTAAAAACAATATAACAATATGTGCAAGTGAAAGAGACACAACAACTATATATTAGAGTAACTATTCAATAAGTATTTATAAGTGAAACCTGTAAAAAGTGAAAGTGACACTAAAAACAATATAACAATATGTCTAAGTGAAAGAAACAACCAAATGTAATAATTACAAGTGTCAAATACGATACCGTACGGTACTGTACGCTTGCGTAGCCTAGCCTAGCCTAGCCTCTAAACCTAGTAAGTGAAAGTGACACAAAATGTATAAGTAATAATAACTCAATAATAACAGTGAGTGACAATAATTCATAACAAGAAGAGTAATAAAAGTGAGTGACACAATACTATTACAATAACAGTGAAAGTGACATAATAATATTACAATAACAGAAAAAGCGCCGAAAATATGTTATACAGTATAAAGTTTCATATAGCTCAAATAATGGTTGAACAAGTAATAAATGACACAATAATATCACATTATCTCCATAAATACATAATATCGTGTAGGGGAGGTGTGGTGGAGTGGTCATGCCACTGGATTGGTAATCCAATGGACCCGGGTTCAAATCCCGATATGTCAATGGGAAGATATTATTGGGATTGAATTTGTGCTGTACCTAGTATCAGTGTATTACCACAAAGCCCACCGAAATGCCAAAAAAATACCCTCATTGTTCCCTGATTAAATAACACTGTATGAATATTCCCATATTCAAAACATGTTACAGGGGGACAATGCCTAGTGAGTTCACTGCTCAATAGGTGGCATTCTGAGAGTGAGGGTCTGAGTCTGGAGGGTGAGACGGTGAAGCACTTGAGCGAAGCAACCGGCCGCTTCAGAGATGGAGCTGCTTCGAGCCATGATGGATGCTTCACATGTCTCACTCCCCAGACTGGAACAAGACCTCACGGGCTTCACCGTGTTGAGCGGTGGAATGTACAGGCTCTCAGCCTATGCCCGAGAGGGAGTAGTTGGAATATAGAAAAACAAAAAAAAAAAAAAAAAAAAAACGGTACAAAAGCCACGGGAGCGACGAGTGACTTGGTGCGTGCTAGCAAGGGCCGCGGCGAAGCGTTCGGACACAGGCGAAAATACGCGGGAAATGACCTCCATTCCCATCATCATATCTCGGCAACCACTTGTCGTAGCGATGTCAACTCAACGCCATTCTACAGACGAAGGTTGGTTCTACACTATGCAATTTAATTGACTGCTCTAGGTGGTCTCAATCAGTAGATATCGAACTGTGAACTTAGCCATTTTTCAGGAATACCCCCGGACACAACGATCGCCTCATATGAGAGCCCTCGGATCCGGAGGGTTAATAGAAAAATCGCCCATTCTAATCAATCTCAGAGCTCTTTCGGACATCCTCACTGTTTACAAACGCCTTCTTTATGCAGTATAATCGACATTTACCCCCTGCTGGCAATATAGATGACGATTTCAATAATTCATGGGGGGTATCCCATATTGAAATTATAACTAAAACCATGAAAACACTAATTTCTCAAAATCTGGAGGAAAAACATGAAAAATAAGGGTGCGAGCCTATTCCCTATAATTACCGAGTTTGGGGCACATGCTTTTATTCTCTTACAACTGCTGCTTTATGGGGCCACTACCCATTATAGCACACTTCCCTCGTCTTTCACCGACGTATGGAAAGCTTGTCCACCTCTAGTTTACTTCGTCTTGCATACACTTTTGCCTACTCCTTGAGGTCGCTCTGATTCCACTGATCGGCGACACAGGTGTCTGGCAAGAGTGTCAAACGCTGGCCTACAGGCCTAGCCTAACTTTTACGATTTCAGGGTTTTTATTTTAACTGTTACCGCAATTGTTTTTTTGGTGTTTTTGGGCAGTGTTTTTAGCTTTGATGCATAGGTTGTTTTCAATTAGGGTTTGGACACTGCCTTTAGTGTTTTCATCTTTTTGATAAACTTTTATGTACCTATACTGGATCGCTAGTCGCTAGTCTACCTAGTGACTGCTGCTTGTGGTGGCCCACTCCCCACTTCAAGCTTGATAAACTTTATGTACCTTGCTGGATCGCTAGTCTACCTAGTGCTTGCTGCTTTTTGTGGTCCACTCCCCACTTCAAGCACACCTACTAGTCTTACACCGGCTAGTCTAGGTTTGTGGCTTTAGTTAGTTGGCTTACATGTTCCTTAGGTCCGCCCACTCCCTTAACTCCGGGGGTGGTTTGGTCCTAGGCTTACCTGTCCGAGATCCCTTGAACTAGTGGTCCCTGCTCTACCGGCGGGCGGACCCGTATGTACTATTCTGCTCCACTCGCGGTTGTACCCTGTGACCCGTATATAAACGCGGCCCCGCTCTTATACAGACGGTTGGTCGTGCTTATTTTCCACACTTGCCCCGCCTATCCACCCCTGGGTGTGGCTCCTGTGTTGCTCACACTCCTTTTTTTTTTTTTCTTATAGCCTGCTCATCGGATCGCTCCCCCAGCGCTCCGCAGGTATACAGTTCCGCCTCCTGGGCGGTAATGTCTGTTTCTGCTCTTAGGCGGTCCAGTTCGCGCTTACGGCGGGAACGTCCAGGCATCCTGCTACGGTTCCTACCTTCTGCCACCACCTTCCAACCTTCTACTGGGTTGTCAGGTACTTGCTTAGGCATTTTTTGGTAGTGGGGTGTTTATCCTTTCTAGGGAAGGGTGCCATGTTCCCTAGGGCTGGACTCCACTCTGTGGTGGGCTCCAGCTCTGGTGCTCACGGTTTTGTGTGAGGGGTTCCTGCTCCTCCCTGTACCATGACCATATTTGCTATACTGCACAATACTTGTCATTTCTGCCATATTCGTCCTTCCTGTACCATGACCATCTTTGCTTACCATGATCATATTTGCTATACTGCATAATACCTGTAATTGTTGTGTCTGCTATATTTATTTGTGAGTAATATGCTATACTGCTCTCACCACTGTTTTCACTTCCACTAGTTCTAACAGTCACCTTTTTTCCAACACTCCCGATGCCACCCGGCCACTGCTTATATTAATATAATAATTATAATAATTATAATAATTATAATAATAATTATTATAATAATAATACGGCCACAGGCCGTAGCTCGGTTGGTAGAGCTCTCGCCTGCTGACCATGAGGTTGACGGTTCGAGCCTCGGGCCAGCTAGTGAGCTATTGGCAGATGTTAGTGCTGTTGGTGAATGGTGCGGTCTAGTAATCTGTGGCTACTATTCACTGAAGTCCCTGATTCATTAGGGCACCAACCCTAGCCTAGCTATTCAGCTGGGAATGAGATGGATGTGTGGGGCCAGGCTACAGGATAGAATAACAAATGTTGAGCTGAGGAGGGTGAAAAAATGCACGTCTGTGAAGCAGCCCTTAACAGGGTTGCCTGGAACGCCGCCATTAGGACAAGAGACTGAAACTGCACTTATGTGTGGAACACTCGGTCTTAAAATTTTATGTATGTATATATGTATGTATGGTGGTAAAAACTGCATCATCATCATCATCATCAATAATATTCGTTCTTAAAGCTAGCTTATGCTAAGCCAGCTAAGGATAGCCCAATAAGGCCCGTTAGGCGTATTTCCATTGGGGTCCTGTACTAGCACCCCATCCCCTTGCTCATGGGGGACGGTAACGACTCAGTGCTTGTAAAGAACCCTTTAATGCGCCGAGCGTGGGCGAGATCCTGGGACCTTCTGGGTGGAAGTCTAAGACGCTAGTCACTACACCAGCGAGCCACCCCACCTGTCCTCGGTATGCCATGCAGGGACAGGGGATTGTTGCCTCCACGCGGCGTGTTATACGACTAACGTATACGGACCTCGCCGTTGTGGGGGTTGCCTCACTGCCTTGCTGGATTTTGAGCACCGGCCTGGTTGTGTGGGGGCGTCAGCGGCTACGGGGAGGAAGAAGCGTCGCCGCTTCCGCTCTACTTCTCCTTCTCGCCGGTACCATTTAGCGTCCCCTGCTGTGAGGATCCGATCTCCCTGGAGGGCCGCAGAATCAACGACCTTCAGGGCCATGAAGAGGTCTGCCCAAGTGGCTCCAGTGGAGCCGCCTCCTAGCCATTCAACTGCCTATATAGCTAAGGCAAGAGATGTCCCATGCAGGTCTCCATAGCCTCCTTGAGAGCCGACATACTAGAGGATGTCAAGGCAGCTATGGTCGAGCTGCGGGCCCAGGAGGGAGCTCCTACCCCTGTTCCTCCTCCAGCGCCTGTGGTGGCTCCCTTGCCACATCTGACGGCCCATCTCTCCATCTGGCCTGATGTCCCCGCTGATTCTCCCGTCGCCAGCCCCTACTCCGAAACCTAATTTTATCCTGCCGAAGTGGGCCTGGATTTGGTTTCCAAGCCCCTCTCGGTCCCCACCCTCTCCTTGTTCTGCATTTATGAGAAGAAGCTCCCATCACTTTATTGGGTGTCTGTGGCTTGGCGGACGGTCACTGTCGTCCACCAGGAGAGGGCGGTTGTTCTCCCATATAGTGAGTGGGCGGTTCCAGAAGGCTGGACTGTGCAGGTCAACGCTAAGCCCGCCTTCCGGGCCGTTCATTCGGAGGGCCTGGTTCCTGAGATGGACGAGAGGATGTGTCTGAGCCGGCAGGATATCGTTTTTTTACCTACCGGCCCTCTGTTGCATCCTCCGCCGTCATGAAGCCTTGGGAAGACTATTCCCGCACTGACATTCATGCGGACAACAATAGCCTGGCGGCAATCTCAGGAATAAACCGCCTGCACAATGACTCACTGAGCGTGACAAGGACGGGGTCCTCATGCTGAAGCTGCCTCATTTGGGTGCAGGCCCCTGGGAGGAGTGGTTGGAGGGGGCTGTGTAGTTTGGCTGGAAGTCTTCGGAGGGGTCATCCACCATCCCCCCTCCAGAGTCCACGTTCGTGTCTGGGCTAGTCCTGGGGTCTCCTGGCTTTCCTGCATGGGCATGGATAAATGCGCCGACGGTCTTCCTTGCCCCTTATTCACGGCCCCGGACACGCCTGCAATAGACCGAGACTTCCGGATCCGCCTACACTTGGGCCGTCACCTCTCGACCCTCCTCATCCGACTGGAGTTGGCCGTGGTGATGCTGCGCCGTTTGACGCAATGCCGCTACGGGACCACCGGCAGGCCTTCGAGCATGCGCGGCGGATTTGCCTCCAACTGGCCCTCAATGGAGTCGTTGACGTCTGCCACTCCCTCTACGAGGCCACCCATTGCAGGCAAGCCCTCCGGATTGCTTTCTGCACGAAAGCACCCTCCGACGCCAAGCCTCCATCTCCTTCTGACAGAGCTGTTGTCACCGGACTTGTTTAGAGAGGAGGCTTGGAGGGTGGCTTACTTGTAGGAGGCGGGGGACTCTTATGTCTCCCAAAGGAAGGACGCGGCAAAGCCCAAGTCGTCCTCTACCACCCGCAGTTGCGGGGGCCGGGCTGGTCAGGACCAGGGTCGCAAGTCTTTCTACTCTGGGAGAAGCAAAGGCCGCGGGGAACAAGGATCCACGTCCTACCGTGCCTACAGGTCCCCGGACTACCGTCCCCGTCAAGAGGGTGCACGGCAGTGGCAGTGTCCTGGGACCTCCTCTTTGTGAGCTGCGCCCTGGCAGGTGGAAGACAAGCCGGCACGTGAGTCCCGTCCACCGTTTCGGGGGGGCGGAGGTGGTGGCCAGTTCCACCACGACCAGTCCAAGTGGGACTATATGCCTATGATTGTGTAGTTCCTCCTGGGCAGTCCCCTCTCCCTCCTCGAATCGGTGATGGGCATCACTCTAGGGGCCCGCACCGGCTTCTTCCGCCCACTCTACTGATGCTGGCCCCGTCGGTCGTGGGCTCGTCGGGTGGTAAAGCGGGGTCTGTCCTGGAAGTGGAGGTCTCGGCCTCCTCTCAGGCACCCTCCCCGACTTTGACCAGTGTTTCCTGCAGTGGCCGTAGTGCTAAGTGGGGGGGGGGGGGGGAATAACCGGGGGGGGGGGGGGGGGTGAATAACCGAAGTACCTTCACACCTCAGGGTCTTTCTGTCTCTTGTTTTTTCTGGTACCCATGATGGGCTACGATGCGATGCGGCCGGTGGTTGATCTGTCGGTGCTCAACCAGCGTACAGTGAACACCCATTTCAGATTGTTGACAGTCAATCAGGTGCGACTGGCACTCCGACCCATGTCGTAGGTGGTGACCCAGGACCTAAGGGCTGTATTATTGGCATGTGTCGATGGCTCCTCGGTTCCGGGGTTACCTAGCTCTCCAGTAAGCTCACCAGGTGTTCACGTTCAACGGTCTACCATTCGATCTCCATGTCGCACCGCGGGTCTTTACGAAATTCGTACAACGGGCTCTGGATCCTCTGCTTCGGCTGGGGATTCGTCTCCTGTTTTACTTGGACGATTGGCTCATCGCCGCAGACTCTTCATCACAATGTGTACAGGACACGCTGACTTTAGTCAAACACATCTCAGTCCAAGGGTTCAGACTAAACATGCCCCGGTCGTGCCTCACGCCGTCGCAAGAAGTGGCTAGGGTGGGCTTGCACTGGGACCTCGAGAACGCTCTTGTCACCCAGAGCCTGGTGAACGCGGAGACACTTCGTCAACAGCTGTTTGCCGTGTTGCACTCTGTCTCGTTCGCGTGTCAAATCTGGGAATCCCTGGTGGGATTTTTTAATTGGGTGTCTCTGACCGTGCCTCAGGCTCAAGAGTCTAATTAAACTGGGCAACAGGCACTTCCTGATGTGGCGGCGTCTATGCTGTGGGATTACCTCCCGGAGCTGCCACCCGTGGATGGCTGCCGACCCTCCATGGCCGGAGATAAGATCAACGACCAGTGGAGGACAGCCGGCGGCTGGCCGCGGGGAGCAGTCTCCGGGAGCCAAACCGTCACACCTATCCCCTGCCCACTCCCTGGGGGCACGAGTCCTTGGAGCGGCTTCGATCGCACCGGGCAATTTCCACACCTCTCACACCACACACACACATTACACAGTTTTTCCTACACCGAGAAATGACTCTCCGGCTGTCATTTCTCAGACTTCTTCTAGCCGGAGACATTAAGAGCAACCCAGGACCCAGCTACACATACATATGTCCAATTTGCTCAAAACCCATCACTTCGATTCGCCACACTAAGGGTTCAGTTTCCTGCAATTCATTTGGGAACTGGACCCATTTCACCTGCACAACACTTGCCTCCAAGAAACACTACACGAACACCTGGACCTGTTCCTCATGCCTCTCCCTCTCCCAGACAAATCCCTACCCTAAAACTCGTTCACCTCTCCTCCCCAACCCACCTAACCTTCCCATACCATCCACTCCCCCCCCCCCCCTAAAACCCGTCCACCTCTCCTCCCCAACCCACCTAACCTTTCCATACCATCCACATCCTCAACTCAACACACCACACCCCAACCTAATCCATTCTCACCCTCATCTCCTGCACCCAAATCCCCACCCCCACCACCACCTCACCCATCCCAACCCTACCCACCCTCACCCCCACCCCATCCTCGTGCAGCAGCACCCAACATACATCGTGCACATTCATCATCATCATCATCTCCGACGCCTTGTTTCCCCCTGGAAAACCCCCGCTAGAGGATGGCCATGACAGAAACGTCTCCAGGCTACTTTGTCAAGACATGCCTCCTTTGCCCGTGCCACAATGCCCCTTCCACTACGTGGAAGTTTTTCTTCAATATATTTTTCCACTTTCTTTTCCCATACCATTGGTGGTCTTCCACTACTAGCGGTTCCACTCACCTGACTCCCATATATCTTTCTTGGCATTCTGTCTTCATCCATTCTTTGAACATGACCATACCACCTCAAAGTACTTCTCTTTATCCACTCAACCACACCACAATCAATGCCCAAAGCCTGCTCTTCCATTCCAAAGGACTCATACACTTCCCTATTACTTGGCCCATCTAGCCTATTCATGCCAGCTGCCATTCTGAAAAAGCTCATCTCCACAGCTCTCAGTTTGGAGAGGTCCTCGTCACTTGCTGTCCATGTCTCACTTCCATACGAGAGTGTTGGGAGCAGCACACTGTTTCTCAGTGACTTTTTGACTTCCTGACTAACCATTCTTCCTTTGAGAATACTATCAAGTTCTCCAATCACCTTTCTCCCTTGCATTTTTCTCTCTTTTATCTCACTCTCCATTTTACCATATTTGCATAGTACAGCTCCCAAATACTTGAAACTTTCAACCTCTTCCAGTACTTCATTTTTCATATTTATTTTACAACTTTTCTCATGTTCTTTCTTGATTCTATATTTGTCCTTAAAATCTATGGTTTCATGCATTCTTCTCTCAAACACCATTACCTTACATTTCCCTACATTGACCTTTAACTTTCTCTTTTCACATACCCTGTCAAAGTCAGTGACCACTCTCTGAAGTTCTTCAGCATTTTCCGCCAACAGGACTGCATCGTCCGCATATAGGCATGTTAAAATCTTCCATGCTCTTCCCTCTGATTCCAGTCTAGCTCCTACACCCATTGATCCCGCCCTACATTCTCTAATCACTCCATCCATGTATATATTGAACAACCAAACTGACATGACACATCCCTGTCTTACTCCTACATTGACCTCAAAACTTTCACTTAACTTATCTCCTACCTTCACATTTGCCATTGCATTCCTATAAAAAGATTTTACTGCCATTAGCAACTTTCCTCTCACACCATATACTGTTAACACAGCCCACAGACCCTCCCAGTCTACTTTGTCATAGGCTTTTTTCAAATCCATGAATGCTGCATAGGGTTATTTATTAGTGGCCCCTCCATCATTGACGAACATGCCTATTACATAAGGCATCCTCTTCAAACACTAATCCGCCGTAGTTTGAATCTACCGCGCAGAGCATTTAAAAACTGAGGAGCCTTCATCATGAGCGCACGCGACCTCACTCATGGCTTCAGTCATTATGAATTGGGTTCTCACTACGAAAAAACTTCGTAAAAAATAAAAACAAAACGAAAATAAGAATAACTATCTAATAAGCTTTCCATCATATCGTGGATGTACTTGTGTGGATCTTTGACCAGACGCTGATTCAGGCGTCATTCTTCCTTCTCTGCTCTGCGCTCAGCCTGCCCGGACGTGTCTCCCCACGCTCCGCTGGTTCCGCATTTGCTGCGTCCCTAGTGAGTTTTTTCTCATTTGTTTACTCCGGGATGTATCGAGTAAGGTTAGGATATGCGCAGCAGGAGTGTCCTGGCTGGTTGCCCGCAGTGCAGTGTATTTTGGGTCGTGTGTTTGGGGCATCTATTTCGGATGTACCCTCGTGGTCCTGTTGTGGACTTGTGATCGTTTCACAGTTGAGTTAGCTTGTGATGCAGGCGGCTTTCATTACGCGTTAATTATTGCTGCCTTTTATCTTTCTGATGAGGTAAGCATTGCTTACTGACGTTCCCAGCGTATTTTTCTTCACTTAGTGAAGTTTTTCTGGGTCCCGAGTCAGTCTTCCCTTTGCCGGAAGTATTTGCTACAGTGGTGTGTTGGCGGTGGTTCCTGTTGTTATATTTCCAGTGTTTTTGTGTATATTTCAACATTTCTTATGCCGTCTACTTAGGCCTAGCCAGCCGCTCGTAGCTTTGCCACATGTACAAGTGTTATTGTTTATTTTTATAAATATGCCCTACTGTGTCATGTGTATCCGGGTTTTAGTTGTGTATTGGCTAATTCCTCGGACTATGTTTGTTTCCTGGTTTAGTTGTGTATTGGCTAATTCCACGGATTATTGTGTGGACTTAGGCTAGTCGTGCGTGGCTTTCCTTCGTGTCCGTTGTACGTTCAGATGGTTTCTGAACGGGGTGGGTTTCCTTCCGGCGGGTTTTTTCTCGGTTTCACCTTGAAAAAAACCCGGCCGAGAGCCGTGTTGGGCCACACGTGGTTTCAACACAGGCTTGTGTCCCCGGCGATGAGGTGTCTGTGGCTCTCCAGGACTGCGTCTCTGTGTTGGTGCCTGTTTTCACGCTCCCTTTTGATTCCCGGCGGAGTGGCTGTACCCATCTAACATTGTTCATGCGAACATATGTTATGAAGTTGTTCTACCCGGTTTTACAAACCACAGAAAAAACCTAGCTGTTGTTAAGGGCTTTCCTCCCCGGCGATCTTTTACAAAGAAGTGGGGACAGGAACTTATGGGGTTAACGTTTTGACATCTCACCCAGCGGGTGTACCTTGGTAGGGTGGGATGAACAACTAAGTCATTCAGTTAGTTAACCGATCCATTTTTAAGTGATACTATATGTATCGCCGCCTTTACACTTACGGCGATTGAAGGTTCAATTAGGGTTAACATCGTTTTTTACACCCGGCGGGTGCTCCTGGGTGGAGGAAATAAGGAATTTACAATTCAATTTCGATTTAACCACTTAATTTAGTGATACGTTTAGGTATCGCCGCCTTCAAACTTACGGCGATCTTTTTGTGACAATTCGTTAGAAATCAGATCTCGTATCAGCCTGCCCTGTGTTATTCTACTAAAATAATTCAAGGGCCGGCGTCTTTGTGGGGGGTTGTTTTTGTTCCAAAATTGAATCTTGAGACAGTCACCACCAGAAAGACTATAAACGCCATGCTGGACCGTTATATTATGTCAGAGGGTATTCTTCACTTTCTTAAAAAGATATGTTTAGATATTCTGAGCCCCGCCGCGTAGCGAGCTGTGATCGTTGTGTCATTACATCTCGTTACCCGGTGGGTTATTAACACTTGTGTGCGAACATGTTGGGTTAACCTTATGAGCATTAATTCCTGGAAATTTTCTTTTTTTCCAGAGCTGGGCTCCGGCGGACCAATACAGACCCGGCAGTAGTTTTCCCCACCAGTCTCTGTCATGGCTACCTTGGCCCCAGTCTTTGCTTTATGCACTACCCCTACCTGTGCCGGTATCCCTATTTTTGCGCACACTCTTTGCATAAAGTGTGTTAAATGTCTAGATCGTTCAAGGGGTCTGTGGGTTATGCGCAATTGTTCCTTTTGCTCCCAATTAGCTGTCAAGGTCCTCTGCGACAATGATAAGACCGCAGCGGTCGCATTAAGAGAAGTTAGGCAACAGATGTCAGCATACACTACGATTGTAGCTCATAAGTCACTTCAATGTGACAACGTCCCTCTTTGGGATAGACTGCTTTTTGAACACCCTCCCCCTAAACGTTCCTCTCGAGTAACTAGTCATAAGCCGGCGGAGACTGGTCAGGGTTCTGTGTCTTCTGCTGCTACTCCGAAACGTCCAAGAGAGCCTACACCCCCGGCGTCCGCCTCCTCGTCTCGGGCGAGATCTCGGTCTAGGTCACCTCTCAGACGCCAGCCATCTAGTCTTGCCTCTTCACCATCGAGTAAGAAGAGTAGGACGGAAAGTTCCACCAGTGGTCACGGCGATGAATCCTCCAAATCAAAGAGTAGTTCACGGTCACACCGTAGCCATAAATCTTCCAAAAAGGATTACCATAAACGAAAGACCTCCCTACATTCGCCAGCTTCTAGTGCTTCTCATCGTACCTCTACCCCAGACAGAGTTTGTGTTAGGTCTCAAGGGTCCAGTACGGTGCCTGTCCCGAAAGAGGATTTACCCATTAATATTTTAACCCTGGAATTGGAGAGTTCAGGGGGATCAGTGATTGAGAGTGTTTCAGACTCCCAAGAGAGTGTAGGCCAGGGCCTCGGTGTTTGGCGATTTTCTCGGCTGGGGTCTGACCACCCACTTCCGACTCAAACTAGTCACACAGTAGCTGACGTCCACAGGGACGCGGCGATCCCATCCTCTATTCCTGACTTATCTTGGCAGCAAGGTACCCCAGCTTCGGCGGGATCTTCTCAGGAGGAACAGGAGGAGAAAGACGAGGTTTCAATAATTTCGGAGATGGAAGGGCAAGAGTCAGGTTCAGGCTTCGACGCCGCGCAGGATATTAATGATTCACCAGTAAGTTCATCATCAACTCAATTTGTCACTGCGCAGGAAATTGATGGGCTACTTAGTCATGCTTTATCTAAATTTTTTGGCCAACAACAGGAAACTCCCACAGTGGACATGGGGGCTCCCACGACAAGTTCTACGGTACGGCCTCTGATGACTTCTATTGCTTTATCTAAGATCCCTAACCCCCCCACTCTGTCACCATCAGTGGTTACTAGGCCTGCTACGGCGGCATTGACCACTTCGAATGTAAGGGTTATAATGGATGTCAATCCACCCCCTCTAGACAAGGCGCCTCTCAGAAAGGTAGCTATGCCCTTGCTTTACGGACCAGACGAGTCATGGGTCCTTTTGACCCCCACTAAACCAGAGCTCGCCCAACCTACCTTGTCAGGGGAACTCCCAGTACCGCGTGAGTGGGTCATCCAGGGCAATAAATCAAAGAAATTAAGGGCCTTGGATACTTTGCGAAATGTACTAGACGTTAATATAAAGGCTATACCTAGTTATTATCACCAAGACTATTTTGTGTATGCTACTAAGCCAGCTTTACCCCCTGCCTCAGCTTCAAAATTGTTTTCAGACTGGTCTAAGCTGGATGGGTTTAATGACATTAAGACTCTGCCAGCTCTCACTCCTGAACTTGAATTACAAACCGTCACAGACGAAGCAGCTAATCCAGTTTTGAAGGTGGGGCAGTTGGGTCCAGGACCTTGGGTGGATTGGGAGACAGAGGCTCAAAACTTTGCAACCACATTTACTTCCAAATCTTCCCACCAGATCCCTCAAGATACTCATTCGTGGTTCTCTATGCCAGTATGTTCTGCCGGCGGAGTCCCGTCAGCTTTGTTTTCTTTCTTAGCTGCCCCTAAAATTAATCTTTGTGAGCTAAAAGACCCTTTCACTACCCCTACCCCAACTCACCTAGACCGAGAATTTAGGCTAAGGGGGAAAGCTTTTCGCCTGTTCTCTCAATACATAGTGTCTCAACAGGTAGCAAAGTCTTTACTTCGGTCCACTCAGGCAATCGCAGACGCGGATGCCAGAAGATCGGTTGAATTATCCCGGCGACTGCTTCTCCAGTCGTCAATCCAATCTCTGGGTGACATACGCACCGCCTTGCTTGAGGCGGTACGAGCAAGACAAGATCTCAGAATGTCTTTAGTTCGCAAACTGCCTGATCGCATTGCGAATCAGGTGGTCATGTCACCAGTGCTTACTCCCTCTTTAATGTCCCCTGAAGTGTGGCGAACGGTGTTTAATATGGCGCAGGCCTTTAAACACAGTCCCACCCCTTCTAAGAAACCTGCCTTTAACTTCCCCAAACCCAGGCCAACCGCTAAAGCTCAGCCGGGGGATCTAAGCCCTTTCTTCCACCTAAGTCCTCCCCCTCCCCTCAAGGTCAGTACAGGCATAGACAGAGTAGGTTTTCAGGTCAGAGAGGACGCGGCCATAATAAGCCAGGTCAGGGCCCGTCTTCGGCCAACACCAGCCAGCCGGCGAAGCGTCCAGCACCACCAACCCCACCATCAAAAAACTAAAGTCTCTCTCACTCCCGGTGCCAACCTTAAGGCCGGCGGACCCGAGGGTAGTACAGCCGGCGAACCCTTGTCTGCTAACTGGGTCGTTCCGAACGTGTCACCAAGCATGGCCGTTAAACACTTGGGCACGGATGGTGGCACGCAAAGGCATCACTTGGCAGTGGCTCCGGCGACCTCGCTTACGTCAGCCGACAACGGCGAATTTTGTTTCTTTAGAGGTGGAGTCACTGGTCCAGGAAATGATTGCCAAGAATGTCATCATCCCGGTCCCCCAAAATTACCCTGTATTCACGTCCAAACTATTTTTGGTTCCCAAAAGGGACAGTGTTCAGATGAGACCGGTCGTAGACCTGTCTTATCTGAACCTTCACATTCACAACGAATCTTTCCGAATGTTAACAGTACACCAAATCAGGCTAACACTTCCGCCGGGAGGTTGGATGTGTTCACTAGACCTGACAGACGCCTATTGGCACGTATCGGTCAACAAAAGATTTCAAAGGTTTTTGGCCTTACGGATCAGGCACCAAAAATTTTGTTTTTCAAAGGATGCCATTCGGTTTGAACCTGGCACCTCGATTATTCACGAAATTAGTCCGGCAAGCCCTGATGCCGTTGTTAAAACAAGGAATCAGAGTGTTGTGGTACCTAGACGACTGGCTGGTGGTGGCAGAGACACAACAATTATGCATCAAACATGTCAACATAATTTTAAATCATGTCAAAACTCTAGGGTTCAAGGTAAATCTGGTAAAGTCAAACCTTGTTCCCTCACGAGTAATTCAGTGGATAGGGCTGGTCTGGGACACGGCCGCTCTCACTCTGAGTCAGAGTGTGGACAATCGCAACAGGTTTCGCAGGAAACTGTTCATGTTTCTTCACAGTCTGACTACGACGCGGAGGGTCTGGGAGTCTCTGGTCGGCTCTCTCAACTGGATTCAACTAACTGTCATGTTGGGCCGGTTGAAAGTAAAACGTTTAATATTGGAAGGCAACAAATATTTCCCACTCTTACCGGCGGGAAAATTATGGCCCATCCCGAAATTAATCCACGCCTTACTAGCGGTCTGGGCAAAGAGGGAAACGTTGCACTCAATAATGTCATGGACCTCTCCTCCACCAACGGTATGGGTAGACACGGATGCGTCAGGCACAATAGGGTGGGGATTTCAGTCAAATCAGGGGCACCAGGGTCAGGGGCTTTGGTCCCACTTAGAAATCTCTCACATCAATGTCAAAGAATTACTAGTCCCCTTGTATTTCCTTCAGGCTCACGGCCCTGCGTTACGGGGCAAGTCGGTGGCCTTCAGAATGGACAATCTGAACGCAGTTCACTGTATTCAGAAACAGGGATCAACGAGGTCAAGGAGGTTGCTAAACGTGTCGGAAGAGATTTTTACTCTAGCCAACAGACTAGACATTTATCTTCACGCATCTTATCTCCCAGGCATAGCGAACGTCTGGGCAGACGCTCGTCCCGGAGACAGAGCACGACAGTAGAATGGGAGCTCAAGCAACCCATTTTCAACCTAATGATTGCAGAGCTCTCCCATCCACAAGTGGATCTGTTTGCGTCCGAGGAGACTCACAAACTCCCTCTATACCTCACCCGCCGGACGAAAACGCCGGCAGGGGGGCCAGACGCCCTAGTGACAGACTGGAACAGATGGAGCTCCATCTATCTGTTTCCGCCGCCAGATGCGTCACTAATGTGCCACGTAGTGAACAAACTACGAGATTATCGAGGCTTAGTCTCGCTAATCGCGCCCCTGTGGCCGGCGCAGTTGTGGTACCAGCAATTGAAGACGTGGTGCCCGCACCCGGTGTCGCTCCCGGTCGGGTATTTCCACTTAGACACGATTGGCAACCTAGCGACCTCGCTGACTTTTGCATTATGGACATTCAGGAGGCCAAGTGGCTAGCACCATACGGTAGAGATGTGACCAATAAATTATTAAATCAATATACTCAGTCTACGAAACGACAGTATCACTCACATTGGCAAGCCTTTACTTCTTGGATCATTAGAACAGAACAGACTGTGCCATCAGTAGCTTTAGTTTTTAATTATTTAAATTATCTGTTTGAGCAGAAACATTTATCTGTGGTAACGTTAAAAAATCACTTAACTGCGATTAGAGTGCCCTTTTTAGACCTTACAGGTCTCTCCATACCGGTGGCGGAGGAAACAGGTTTTATGAGAGCTTGTTTTAAACTCCGCCCACCTCCCCGTCAGCTCATGCCTACTTGGTCTCTGGACAAAGCTTTGTCTTTACTTCACTCTCGTCTGTACCAAAATACTGCAGATTTTGCATTACTCTTAAAAAAGGCTGTATTCCTTTTGGCTTTGGCCACCGGGAACAGAGTGTCTGAGCTGGCGGCGATGAGCAACACACCTAATTGCCTTAGGTTTGGTAGACTTAATGAATGTATTTACATTGCACCTTCCCCGGGATTTGTAGCCAAGAATGAGCACAGTGCACACGTGTTTTCTGAGTTCACGGTGCCGGCGTTAAAAAGGAGAAAGGTGCATCATAATCTATGTCCAGTGCAAGCTCTAACCAAATATTTGAGAGTAGCTCCTCTAAACCCCCAAGGTGCTTTATGGGTAGCAAGTACGGGTAAACGCTTACTGAAACGGCGATTAGCTTCTCTTCTGGTCGAAGTCATTAAAGAGAGTAATCCCGGCGTTGTGGGTCGGGCCCACGATTTACGCAAATGGGCAGCCTCTTTACGTTTCCTGAAGAATTTTTCAGTAGAAGATATTGCGTCCACTCAGTTGTGGGCGTCTAATCATACGTTTTTGTCTAGATACTTGTCAGTTGCTCTAGATAAACCTTCCTTACCATGTATAGCTTTAAGGCAGAGGGTCTAGGTGGCCCTGCAGTCACTTTTGTTTACTTTCAAGAAAAGGGGGGGGGGGGGGGGTGCAGTCAGTTGACATAGGACACCCTAGACCCCGCCGGAGTGTGAGAGCTGTGATACAATTTATGGTTAATGTGATATGATAATTTCTCAGCGAGAAATTGTGCTAGTACAATGTTAGTACAAAACAACGGGGTTGTTATAGTAGTTTTAGCTGCGAAAGCAATTTAATATTAAAACAGTGAAGATCTTTTGCAATTTATCTCCACGATTATTTTGGGGTTTATTATGTGCACATATAAACTGATAACTTGTTATTTTTGTCACCACTCGTTGAGTGGGGTGCCTTTGTAACTACAGATCTGTTCACAGAATCTTCAGAGTTACCCATTTTTTGTCAAGCAGGCTTCTTTGAAGCACGCACCTGCCTGAACCCCTTTCTTGTATATATACGGCCTACGCCTTATTAAATATATTTTCAAAAGTAAGAATACTATGTGGTTGTTTTTATTATCTGCTTTTCTAGAGTTATGATATGATTACGAATGTCCCCCTCCAGTCTTAGAAATCAGGCATGTTCGTCAATGATGGAGGGGCCACTAATAAATTATAGGTTTGACTCCTGTAAGGAGATAAAGAAAACCTAATATTTAGTAGTGGCCCCGTAATCATTGACGACTGGGGCCCTCCCGACCATCCCCTTCCCATTCGTTGATGTATTGAGGATTTTGGTTTACTTGATATGTCAGTGAAGGAAGAATGACGCCTGAATCAGCGTCTGGTCAAAGATCCACACAAGTACATCCACGATATGATGGAAAGCTTATTAGATAGTTATTCTTATTTTCGTTTTGTTTTTATTTTTTACGAAGTTTTTTCGTAGTGAGAACCCAATTCATAATGACTGAAGCCATGAGTGAGGTCGCGTGCGCTCATGATGAAGGCTCCTCAGTTTTTAAATGCTCTGCGCGGTAGATTCAAACTACGGCGGATTAGTGTTTGAAGAGGATGCCTTATGTAATAGGCATGTTCGTCAATGATTACGGGGCCACTACTAAATATTAGGTTTTCTTTATCTCCTTACAGGAGTCAAACCTATATTCTGTTCTTGGCCAGATACTTCTCTACCAACAAACGCATTGAGGCTATCTGGTCAACGCAGGCCCTGCCCTTTCTGAAACCTCCCTGTTCCTCGCCTATTTTGTCATCCGTTATCTTCTGTAGTCTCTTTGTTACTACTCTTGCGTGTACCTTTCCAGGTATGCTAAGCAAGCTAATTCCCCTATAATTCTTACACTCCTCTTTACTACCCTTCCCTTTGTACAAGGGTACTATCACTGCTTTCCTCCAGTCCTCTGGTACACTTTCCTTTTCCCATGCTAATTTACATAACCTATGCATTATGTCAACAGCTTCTTCTCCTCCATATCTCAGCATTTCACCTGGGATGTTATCTACTCCAGCAGATTTACCCATTTTAAGTCTATTGATTGCTTCTTTTACTTCTTCTCTGCTTATCTGGCTTTCAACTACCCTGTTTATTCTACCTCTCTCCATTTCTATGGATGAAATCTTTGCCTTCCCCCTACTCTTTACAGCTAAGCTACTAAAATTATCTTTCCATACTTTCACCACACCATCACCCTCTACCACTTCCCCATTCATGTCCCTCATCCTACCACCTGAGACACTCTGTCTTCTTCCCTCTGGGTTCTTTCACAGCTCTGTAGTATTATAGGTTTGACTCCTGTAAGGAGATAAAGAAAACCTAATATTTAGTAGTGGCCCCGTAATCATTGACGAACATGCCTATTACATAAGGCATCCTCTTCAAACACTAATCCGCCGTAGTTTGAATCTACCGCGCAGAGCATTTAAAACTGAGGAGCCTTCATCATGAGCGCACGCGACCTCACTCATGGCTTCAGTCATTATGAATTGGGTTCTCACTACGAAAAAACTTCGTAAAAAATAAAAACAAAAAGAAAATAAGAATAACTATCTAATAAGCTTTCCATCATATCGTGGATGTACTTGTGTGGATTTCTGACCAGACGCTGATTCAGGCGTCATTCCTCCTTCACTGACATATCAAGTAAACCAAAATCCTTAATACATCAACGAATGGGAAGGGGACGGTCGGGAGGGCCCCAGTCGTCAATGATTACGGGGCCACTACTAAATATTAGGTTTTCTTTATCTCCTTACAGGAGTCAAACCTATAATTTATTAGTGGCCCCTCCATCATTGACGAACATGCCTGATTTCTAAGACTGGAGGGGGACATTCGTAATCATATCATAACTCTATAAAAGCAGATAATAAAAACAACCACATAGTATTCTTACTTTGAAAATATATTTAAATATGGCGTAGACCAAAAATATACAAGAAAAAGGGGTTCAGGCAGGTGCGTGCTTCAAAGAAGCCTGCCTGACAAAAAAGGGTAACCCTGAAGATTCTGAACACAGATCTGTAGTTACAAAGGCACCCCACTCAACGAGTGGTGACAAAAATAACAAGTTATAAGTTTATATGTGCACATAATAAACCCCAAAATAATCGTGGAGAGAAAGTGCAAAGGATCTCCACTGTTCTAATATTAGACTGCTTTCGCAGCTAAAACTACTATAACAACTCCGTTGTTTTGTACTAACAATGCACAATTTCTCACTGAGAAATTTTCATATCACATTAACCTTGAATTATATCACAGCTCTCATACTCTGGCGGGGTCTAGGGTGTCCTATGTCAACTGACTGCCCCCCCCCCCCCCCCCCCTTTCTCGTGAAAATAAACAAAAGTGACTGCAGGGCCACCTAGACCCTCTGCCTTAAAGCTATACATGGTAAGGAAGGTTTGTCTAGAGCAACTGATAAGTATCTAGACAAAAACGTATGATTAGACGCCCACAACTGAGTGGACGCGATATCTTCTACTGAAAAAATTTCAGGAAACGTAAAGAGGCTGCCCATTTGCGTAAATCGTGGGCCCTACCCACAACGCCGGGATTACTCTCTTTAATTACTTCGACCAGAAGAGAGGCTAATCGTCGTTTAAGTAAGCGTTTACCCGTACTTGCTACCCATAAAGCACCTTGGGGGTTAAGAGGAGCTACTCTCAAATATTTGGTTAGAGCTTGCACTGGACATAGATTATGATGCACCTTTCTCCTTTTTAACGCCGGCACCGTGAACTCAGAAAACACGTGTGCACTGTGCTCATTCTTGGCTACAAAACCTGGGGAAGGTGCAATGTAAATACATTCATTAAGTCTGCCAAACCTAAGGCAATTAGGTGTGTTGCTCATCGCCGCCAGCTCAGACACTCTGTTCCCGGTGGCCAAAGCCATAAGGAAAACCGCCTTTTTTAAGAGTAATGCAAAGTCTGCAGTATTTTGGTACAGACGAGAGTGAAGTAAAGACAAAGCTTTGTCGAGAGACCAAGTAGGCATGAGCTGACGGGGAGGTGGGCGAAGTTTAAAACAAGCTCTCATAAAACCTGTTTCCTCCGCCACCGGTATGGAGAGACCTGTAAGGTCTAAAAAGGGCACTCTAATCGCAGTTAAGTGATTTTTTAATGTTACCACAGATAAATGTTTCTGCTCAAACAGATAATTTAAATAATTGAAAACTAAAGCCACTGACGGCACATTCTGTTCCGTTCTGATGATCCAGGAAGTAAAGGCTTGTCAATGTGAGTGATACTGTCGTTTCGTAGACTGAGTATATTGATTGATTAATTTATTGGTCACATCTCTACCGTATGGTGCTAGCCACTTGGCCTCCTGAATGTCCATAATGCAAAAGTCAGCGAGGTCGCTAGGTTGCCAATCGTGTCTAAGTGGAAATACCCGACCGGGAGCAATACCGGGTCCGGACACCACGTTTTCAATTGCTGGTACCACAACTGCGCCGGCCACAGGGGCGCGATTAGCGAGACTAAGCCTTGATAATCTCGTAGTTTGTTCACTACGTGGCACATTAGTGACGCATCTGGCGGCGGAAACAGATAGATGGAGCTCCATCTGTTCCAGTCTGTCACTAGGGCGTCTGGCCCCCCTGCCGGCGTTTTCGCCCGGCGGGTGAGGTATAGAGGGAGTTTGTGAGTCTCCTCGGACGCAAATAGATCCACTTGTGGATGGGAGAGCTCTGCAATCATTAGGTTGAAAATGGGTTGCTTGAGCTCCCATTCTACTGTCGTGCTCTGTCTCCGGGACAGAGCGTCTGCCCAGACGTTCGTTACGCCTGGGAGATAAGATGCGTGAAGGTAAATGTCTAGTCTGTTGGCGAGAGTAAAAATCTCTTCCGACACGTTTAGCAACCCCCTTGACCTCGTTGATCCTTGTTTCTGAATACAGTGAACTGCATTCAGATTGTCCATTCTGAAGGCCACCGACTTGCCCCGTAGCGCCAGGCTGTGAGCCTGAAGGAAATACAAGGGGACTAGTAATTCTTTGACATTGATGTGAGAGATTTCTAAGTGGGACCAAAGCCCCTGACCCTGGTGCCCCTGATTTGACTGAAATCCCCACCCTATTGTGCCTGACGCATCCGTGTCTACCCATACCGTTGGTGGAGGAGAGGTCCATGACATTATTGAGTGCAACGTTTCCCTCCTTGCCCAGACTGCTAGTAAGGTGTGGAATAATTTCGGGATGGGCCATAATTTTCCCGCCGGTAAGAGCGGGAAATATTTGTTGCCTTCCAATATTAATCGTTTTACTTTCAACCGGCCCAACTTGACAGTTAGTTGAATCCAGTTGAGAGAGCCGACCAGAGACTCCCAGACCCTCCGCGTCGTAGTCAGACTGTGAAGAAACATGAACAGTTTCCTGCGAAACCTGTTGCGATTGTCCACACTCTGACTCAGAGTGAGAGCGGCCGTGTCCCAGACCAGCCCTATCCACTGAATTACTCGTGAGGGAACAAGGTTTGACTTTACCAGATTTACCTTGAAGCCTAGAGTTTTGACATGATTTAAAATAATATTGACATGTTTGACGCATAATTGTTGTGTCTCTGCCACCACCAGCCAGTCGTCTAGGTACAACACTCTGATCCCCTGTTTTAACAATGGCATCAGGGCTTGCCTGACTAATTTCGTGAATAATCGAGGTGCTAGGTTCAAGCCGAACGGCATCCTTTGAAAAACAAAATTTTGGTGCCTGATCATTAACCCCTCCAACCCGGATGGGCTCTTGAACGCCCATAACAACCTCGGCCCGCGCAACCCGGAAGGGCTCTTGAACGCCCATTGCTTGCATGCGTGCTTTCGAATGCCGCGCGTACATTTTCGGTATCGTGGGACGGTAGGTGGCGCCACCAGGCGTAAACTCCGCCACAGCAACAGTATCTACCCCGACGCCATCATGGACAGTACGCCAAATAGTGATTCCGCTGTGTCCGATACCGTGCTTCCTACGACGCCCTTGCTTGTTCGTCGCGCCTTACCCCGACGCCATCGCCTAAATGTGTTATCTCCCGGAGGTATTGAGACGACATTGAGACTTTATGAGCGAGCTGATGCCAAGCATAATGTTGATGATGAAGTCAGTGACGACTCCAGTAATTATAAGTCGAGTGATTATGGCCATGAGAGTGATAAAGAAGAGCAATTCCTGGGATTTGCGAGAGAACATGACAGTGATGAGAGTGATGAAGGTGATGTACCAGTTGTTGAGGAAGCTGGTTTACCTAAAGACAGTGAACTTGAGAGAGTGAGCGAGTGGGAGAGTTCAAGGTCACTCACTAAATTTCGCTTAAGTGACACGACGCCAAACCCTTCCCCAGGTAAATCGCCTTTCAAGCTACATTTGTATAAGCAGAAAATACTTGAGAAGGCGGCCGCGGCAGCTAGGGAACAAGCAAAACTACTTGGTGAGGATGAGGCTGTGAGTGAGGGTCAGCGTGGTGACCCTTCTCGTCCGCCATTGTCTCCCTTATCTACCCACGCCACCCAAGATGACCCGGATGCCCCGCATTCTTCCCCACCACCCCCACCATTGCCAAGGGTTGAGGACCCCACACTTTCGGCCTATTTGCCTCCTAGGTCCCCCGACAGGAGACATACTGCTGCCGAAAAGGGGAAAGGTAGGAAATATACCAAGAAAATTAAGAAAAGTAAGAGAGTTTTGTTCGAGGCTTCCGCGGCGTCCACCCCGGCCGGCCCCAGCCATACGTCCCCGCAACTTTCCCCACGGTCCTCCCCACCTCTCCCGCCTTCAACATGTCTTCCTGAAGAAGTCTTTGAGTTCGCATCACCAATACCTGGCCCTAGTGACAGTGAAACATTGCTTTCTGTCACTCGTCGCAGGCCAAGGAGCCCGGGACCTCGGGGGGACACAGCCTCACCTGCCACCCCTTCCCCACCTCGCCCACCCGCACGCCGCCCACGCATCACTGGTTCCCCGCCAGATTATGTGGGGGCCACTGATGATGAAGGGCACCTCTCTCAAGACTCTGGCCATGATTACATAGGTCCACCGTCAGGGCAAGATGACCACTCTGACGATGACTATATGGACATCGACGACCCTCGACCCATCCGCTTGGCCCGGCGTCGTGCTGCCCGTCGTGCTGCCCACCGCCCTGGCCGCCGCCCTCGCCGCCCTAGGGCGCGCGCCTCCCGAGTTGGCCGTGGGCGTGCTGGGCCACCAGCTGGAGCTCCTCGTCAGCGTAGACAAGACCCATTCTACGTTTTTCAGTGGCAAGACGTAGTTGATGAGGATGCATACAACCCTGATGTGCCAGCTTTTGATGAGGTACTGGAGGGTTCAGGCGTTACCCCCAATTTTCCTGCAGGCCCCAATGCTCCACCACACGAACTGTTTGAGGCCTTCTTTGATGAGGAGGTGGTAGGCTATGTTGTCAAAGAGACAAATAAGCAGCACCAATTCCAGGTCCACTTTTTGGGAAAGGTGACCAAGGGCCACATGAGGCAGTGGACCCCAGTGACTCATAAAGAGTTCATGGTGTTCCTGGCACTCACCATGCTAATGCCTCATGTCAAGAAGCATAGGTTGCCTGACTATTGGATCACCAATGATCTGATATCCACCCCTGCCTTCGGGAAATATATGTCTCGCGACCGGTACCTTGATATCCTCGCAGCGCTCCATCTTGTCACCAACCTTGACGTCCACCTCCCAGACAAGCTGTGGAAGATTAGGACGTTGTATGAGATGATGCGAGAACGCTTCACCTCCTACTTCAAGCCCTTCCGCAAGGTCGTCATTGACGAGTCTCTTGTGCTGTTCCGGGGAAAACTCAGCTTCCGGCAGTACATCCCCTCAAAAAGACATCGCTTTGGCATAAAATTCTTTGTGCTGTGCGACTGCCAAACTGGCTATGTCCTGGACTTCCTGGTCTACAGCGGGAAGGAAGGGGACTTGCTTGTGGACCCCCTCATTGGCTTTGGCGGAGCAGTGGTGCAAGCCATGATGGACCGCTACTTTCATAAGAATCACGTCCTCTACACGGACAATTATTACACGTCCCCCACTCTCTCACAGTACCTGCATGAGCGCAAGACGGGGACTGTAGGCACAGTACGAGGGAAAAGGAAGGGCATGCCACCTTTCCCTCCAAAGACCAAAAAAGGTGATGTGTTCAAGAAGAAGTCGGGGCCCATTCTGGCTATCCACTGGCACGACCAGCGGAAGGTCAACCTCCTGACCACCATCCACAAGGGGGAAATGGTGGAGACTGGCAAGGTGGATCGCCGCACCCAGGCCAGGGTGACCAAGCCCGATGCTGTCCTGGACTACAACATCAACATGAGGCTGGTGGACAAGTCCGACATGCAGATAGGCTTCATTGACTGCCTGCGTACCTCGTGCAGATGGTACAAAAAGTTCTTTCTGCATATGGTGGACATGTCAGTTCTGAATGCCTACAACATATACAAGCTTCGGAATGTGAACACACCCATGAAGTTCAATAGCCTGCGGAGGTTCCAAAAGCAGGTGTTGACGGAGCTCCTGGAGAAGTATGCTATGCCACAGAGGGCAGTGGCACATCCTGGGCCCGCCGTTATTGACCGCTTGCAGTCTGCTCAATACTTGACTAGGCACAGGCTTGGTTCCCTGCCTCAGAATGAATCCGGAAGAACACAGCAGAAGCGGTGCCATGTCTGCTACAACAGCAGGGTGAAGCCGAGGTCAGGTAAAAAGTCAACCCTGGAGTGTGTGGAGTGCAAGGTGGCACTCTGTGCTGTAGATTGCTTCTTTGATTACCACTCCAAGCTGGAGTTCTAATAATCATACTGAAATTGCCAAATAAAATGACAATATGTACACTATAATTATATATAGGCAAAAAGTGGAAGAAAACCAATGTATTGTAATACAAAAGTCATGTATTATGAGAACATTGATACAAATACAATTACACCATAATAATATGTGAAAGTGACACATATGTATATACCAAGTGACATTCATATGATTAGAACCTATAGAAATATATAAATCAGTGAAAAAAGACACAATAAATTGTATATAAAACGTTTACAAATCATATAACTAAGTGAAAGTAACACAAGAGCTAATATTTGATGGCCAAAGTATAATAAACACCTGTGATAACGAATAATCAGTGCCTAATACAACAATAACCTACCTCAATTACTAATAAAATGTACGGTATCGAGTGAAAATGAGCATTATCAGTGACAGTGACACTCTCTAAAGCATATTTGTCAAAGTGAAAGTGACACAAGACCTAATATTTGATGGCCAAAGTATAATAAACACCTGTGATAACGAATAATCAGTGCCTAATACAACAATAACCTACCTCAATTACTAATAAAATGTACGGTATCGAGTGAAAATGAGCATTATCAGTGACAGTGACACTCTCTAAAGCATATTTGTCAAAGTGAAAGTGACACAAGACCTAATATTTGATGGCTAAAGTATAATAAACACCTGTGATAACGAATAATCAGTGCCTAATACAACAATAACCTACCTCAATTACTAATAAAATGTACGGTATCGAGTGAAAATGAGCATTATCAGTGACAGTGACACTCTCTAAAGCATATTTGTCAAAGTGAAAGTGACACAAGACCTAATATTTGATGGCCAAAGTATAATAAACACCTGTGATAACGAATAATCAGTGCCTAATACAACAATAACCTACCTCAATTACTAATAAAATGTACGGTATCGAGTGAAAATGAGCATTATCAGTGACAGTGACACCCTCTAAAGCATATTTGTCAAAGTGAAAGTGACACAAGACCTAATATTTGATGGCCAAAGTATAATAAACACCTGTGATAACGAATAATCAGTGCCTAATACAACAATAAGCTACCTCATTACTAATAAAATGTACGGTATGTAGTGAAAATTAGCAATATCAGTGACAGTGATACCCTAATAAACATATTTTATATAATTGGCCTCAAAATAACTAGAAAATATCAAATAAACATCACATTCTCAATATCAAACACTAAAATCGTCTAAGGGAGATAAATACTTTGGCGCGGCGAGCGGCTAGGTGCGTCGTAGCCATGGCCGAGGCGACGCGTCCGAACGCGGGAAGAATTTGCCGCCGAAAAACACTCGTCTTACCGCGCTCACCATTATGCAACCAGAGGGGCTAGAGACCTCTACTCAACGCCATTCGACAGAGGAAGGTTTGTGGAACATTATTTTTTTATTCACAACATTACATGACATATTCATTGACTTACAGAGTAGTTAACATAGGCCAAAGATCGTCAAAACACCCGGTACCGGAGCACAGTCGTAAGCTATAGCCCCCGGGGCTGGAGGGTTAAGGCCAAAAAACCTTTGAAATCTTTTGTTGACCGAGACGTGCCAATAGGCGTCTGTCAGGTCTAGTGAACACATCCAACCTCCCGGCGGAAGTGTTAGCCTGATTTGGTGTACTGTTAACATTCTGAAAGATTTGTTGTGAATGTGAAGGTTCAGATAAGACAGGTCTACGACCGGCCTCATCTGAACACTGTCCCTTTTTGGAACCAAAAAGAGTTTGGACGTGAATACAGGGTAATTTGGGGGGACCGGGATGATGACATTCTTGGCAATCATTTCCTGGACCAGTGACTCCACCTCTAAAGAAACAAAATTCGCCGTTGTCGGCTGACGTAAGCGAGGTTGCCGGAGCCACTGCCAAGTGATGCCTTTGCGTGCCACCATCCGTGCCCAAGTGTTTAATGGCCATGCTTGGTGACACGTTCGGAACGACCCAGTTAGCAGACAAGGGTTCGCCGGCTGTACTACCCTCGGTTCCTCCGGCCTTAAGGTTGGCACCGGGAGTGAGAGAGACTTTAGTTTTTTGATGGTGGGGTTGGTGGTGCTGGACGCTTTGCCGGCTGGCTGGTGTTGGCCGAAGACTGGCCCTGACCTGGCTTATGCTGGCCGCGTCCTCTCTGACCTGAAAACCTACCCTGTCTATGCCTGTACTGACCTTGGGGGGAGTGGGAGGACTTAGGCAGAAGAAAGGGTTTAGATCCCCCTGGCTGAGCTTTAGCGGTTGGCCTGGGTTTGGGGAAGTTAAATGCAGGTTTCTTAGAAGGGGTGGGACTGTGCTTAACGGCCTGTGCCATATTGAACACCGTTCGCCACACTTCAGGGGACATTAAAGAGGGAGTAAGCACTGGTGACATGATCACCTGATTCGCAATGCGATCAGGTAGCTTGCGAACTAAAGACATTCTGAGATCTTGTCTTGCTCGTACCGCCTCAAGCAAGGCGGTGCGTATGTCACCCAAGGATTGGATCGACGACTGGAGGAGCAGTCGCCGGGATAACTCAACCGATCTTCTGGCATCCGCGTCTGCGATTGCCTGAGTGGACCGCAGTAAAGATTTAGCCACCTGTTGAGACACTATGTACTGAGAGAACAGGCGAAAAGCTTTCCCCCTTAGCCTAAATTCTCTGTCTAGGTGAGTAGGGGTAGGGGTAGTGAAAGGGTCTTTTAGCTCACAAAGATTAATCTTAGGGGCAGCTAGGAAAGAAAACAAAGCTGACGGGACTCCGCCGGCAGAACCTACCGGCATGGAGAACCATGAATGAGTATCCTGAGGGATCTGGTGGGAAGATTTAGAAGTAAATGTGGTTGCAAAGTTTTGAGCCTCTATCTCCCAATCCACCCAAGGTCCTGGACCCAACTGCCCCACCTTCAAAACTGGATTAGCTGCTTCGTCTGTGACGGTCTGTAAATCAAGTTCAGGAGTGAGAGCTGACAGAGTCTTAATATCATTAAACCCATCCAGCTTAGACCAGTCTGAAAATAGTTTCGAAGCTGAGGCAGGGGGTAAAGCTGGCTTAGTAGCATACACAAAATAGTCTTGGTGATAATAACTAGGTATAGCCTTGATGTTTACGTCCAGTACATTTCCCAAATTATCCAGGGCCCTTAATTTCTTTGATTTATTGCCCTGGATGACCCACTCACGCGGCGGTACCGGGAGTTCCCCTGACAAGGTAGGTTGGGCGAGCTCTGGGTTAGTGGGGGTCAAAAGGACCCATGACTCGTCTGGTCCATAAAGCAAGGGCATAGCCACCTTTCTGAGAGGCGCCTTGTCTAGAGGGGGTGGATTGACATCCGTGATGACCCTGACATTTGAAGTTGTCAATGCCGCCGTAGCAGGCTTAGTAACCACTGATGGTGACAGAGTGGGTGGGTTAGGGATCTTAGATAAAGCAATCGAAGTCATCAGAGGCCGTACCGTAGAGCTTGTCATGGGAGCCCCCAAGTCCATTGTGGGGTTTTCCTGTTGTTGGCAAAAAAAATTTAGATAAAGCATCAGTAAGTAGCCCATTAATTTCTTGCGCAGTAACAAATTGGTTAGATGATGAACTTACAGGTGAATCATTAATATCCTGCGCGGCGTCTAAGCCTGAGCCTGACTCTTGCCCTTCCATCTCCGAAATAATTGAAACCTCGTCTTTCTCCTCCTGATCCTCCTGAGAAGACCCCGCCGAAGCTGGGGTACCTTGTTGCCAAGATAAGTCAGGAATAGAGGATGGGATCGCCGCGTCCCTGTGGACATCAGCTACTGTGTGACTCGTTTGAGTCGGACGTGGGTGGTCAGACCCTGGCTGAGCAAACCGCCAAACACCGAGGCCCTGGCCTACACTCTCTTGGGAGTCTGAAACATTCTCAATTATTGAACCCCCTGAACTTTCCAATTCCAGGGTTAAAATATTAATAGGTAAATCCTCTTTAGGGACAGGCACCGCACTGGACCCTTGAGACCTAAACACACACTTTGTCTGGGGTAGAGGTACGATGAGAGGCACTAGAAGCTGGTGAATGTAGGGAGGACTTTCGTTTCTGGGAATCCTTTTTTGGAGGATTTATGGCTACGGTGTGACCGAGAACTACTCCTAGATTTGGAGGATTCATCGCCGTGACCACTGGTGGAACTATCCGTCCTACTCTTCTTACTCGCTGGTGAAGAGGCAAGACTAGAAGACTGGCGTCTGAGAGGTGACCTAGACCGAGATCTCGCCCGAGACGAGGAGGCGGATGCCGGGGGTGTAGGCTCTCTTGGACGTTTTGGTGTAGTAGCAGAAGATACAGAACCCTGACCAGTCTCCGCCGGCTTATAACTCGTGACTCTAGAGGAACGTTTAGGGGGAGGGTGTTCAAATAGCAATCTATCCCAAAGAGGGACGTTGTCACATTGAAGTGATTTATGCGCAACAATTGTAGTGTAGGCTGCCATCTGTTGCCGTACTTCTCTTAAAGCTACTGCCGCGGTCTTATCATTGTCGCAAAGGACCTTGACAGCTAATTGGGAGCAAAAAGAACAATTGCGCATTACCCAGAGACCCCTTGAACGGTCTAGACATTTAACACACCTTATGCAAAGGGTATGCGCAAAAATAGGGATACCGGCACAAGCAGGGGTAGTGCATAAAGCAAAGACTGGGGCTGAGGTAGCCATGACAGAGACTGGTGGGAAAAACTACCGCCGGGTCTGTATTGGTCCGCCGGAGCCCAGCTCTGGAAAAAAAGAAAATTTCCAGGAATTAATGCTCATAAGGTTAACCCAACATGTTCGCATACAAGTGTTAATAACCCACCGGATAACGAGATGTAATGACACAACGATCACAGCTCGCTACGCGGCGGGGTTCAGAATATCTAAACAAATCTTTTGACGAAAGTGAAGAATACCCTCTGACATAATATAATTGTCCAGCATGGCGATTATAGTCTTTCTGGTGGTGACTGTCTTAAGATTCAATTTTTTGGAACAAAAACAACCCCCCATAAAGACGCCGGCCCTTGAAATATTTTAGTAGAATAACACAGGGCAGGCTGACACGAGATCTGATTTCTAACGAATTGTCACAAAAAGATCGCCGTAAGGTTGAAGGCGGCGATACCTAATTGTATCACTAAATTAAGTGGTTAAATCGAAATTTAATTTGTAAATTCCTTATTTCCTCCACCTAAGAGCACCCCCCGGGTGTGAAAAAACAATGTTAACCCTAATTGAACCTTCAATCGCCGTAAGTATAAAGGCGGCGATACATATAGCATCACTTAAAATGGATTGGTTAAAGAACTAAATGACTTAGTTGTTCATCCCACCCTACCAAGGTACACCCGCCGGGTGAGATGTCAAAAAGTTAACCCCATAAGTTCCTGTCCCCACTTCTTTGTAAAAGATCACGGGGAGGAAAGCCCTTAACAACAGCTAGGTTTTTCATGTGGTTTTGTAAAACCTGGTAGAAAAACTACATAACGTATGTTCGCATGAACAAAGTTTTATAGATGGGTACAGCCATTTCCGCCGGGAATCAAAGGGTGCCTGAAACCAGGTACCAACAGAGACGCAGTCCTGGAGAGCCACAGACACCTCATCGCCGGGGACACAAGCCTGTGTTTAAAACCACGTGTGGCCCAACACGGCTCTCGGCCGGGTTTTTTTCATGGTGAAACCTAGAAAAACCCGCCGGAAGGAAACCCACCCCGATCAGACACCATCTGAACGTACAACGGACACGAAGGAAGCCACGCACGACTAACCTAAGTCCACACAATAATCCGTGGAATTAGCCAATACACAACTAAACCAGGAACAAACATAGTCCGAGGAATTAGCCAATACACAACTAAAACCCGGATACACATGGCACAGTATGACATATTTATAAATAATAAACAATAACACTTGTACATGTGGCAAAGCTACGAGCGGCTGGCTAGGCCTAAGTAGACGGCATAATAAAAGTTGAAATATACACCAAACACTGGAAATATCACAACAGGAACCACCGCCAACACACCACTGTAGCAAATACTTCCGGCAAAGGGAAGACTGACACGGGACCCAGAAAAAACTTCACTAAATGAAGAAAAATACCAAGGGAACGTCAGTAAGCAAAGCATGCCTCATCAGAAAGATAAAAGGCAGCAATAACTAACGCGTAATGAAAGCCGCCTGCAACACAAGCTAACTAACTGTGAAAAAGTTCACATGTCCACAACAGGACCACGAGGGAACATCCGAAATAGATGCCCCCAGCCCAGGACACTCCTGCTACACATATCCTAACCTTACTCGATACATCCCGGAGTAAACAAATGAGAAAAAACTCACTAGGGACGCAACAAATGCGGAATCAGCGGAGCGTGGGGAGACACATCCGGGCAGGCTGAACGCAGAGCAGAGAAGGAGGAATGACGCCTGAATCAGCGTCTGGTCAGAAATCCACACAAGTACATCCACGATATGATGGAAAGCTTATTAGATAGTTATTCTTATTTTCTTTTTGTTTTTATTTTTTACGGTTTTTTCGTAGTGAGAACCCAATTCATAATGACTGAAGCCATGAGTGAGGTCGCGTGCGCTCATGATGAAGGCTCCTCAGTTTTAAATGCTCTGCGCGGTAGATTCAAACTACGGCGGATTAGTGTTTGAAGAGGATGCCTTATGTAATAGGCATGTTCGTCAATGATGGATACTTTCTTGTCATTCAGAAACTGTTCACTAATCTTTTTCCATATTCCTCATCGGCCTTCCTTTTAGCATCTTGTATCGTCCTCTTCACTCTTTGTTTCAATTTTTTTATATTCTTCTTTCCTCGCATCTCTAGTTTCTCTAGGTATAATCTTTTGCAGCATACTCTTTCTCAACTCTTTCTTCTTTTTCACTATTTCTTCTATCTCTTTACTAAACCATGTGTTACCTTTCTTATTCCACATTTTAAATGTGTTCTTCCCACATACTTTCTCAGCTGCTTTAATCATGGAGTCTCTTGTACCTATCCATACATCGTCTACAGTATTTCCTAGGTCTATCATATCGTCCATGCCCTTTATAGTCTCTTTCAGCATATCCCTGTATTTTGTTGCATTACATTCTTCACTTAGTTTTCTCACATTTATTCTCTCTACTGTCAGTTTTCTCTCTTTCCTTTCATATTTCCACTCCTTCCTTATCCTCACTTTTGTCAGCACGGTATAGTGGTCTGATCCGTCAGCATACCTCGTACAGCTTTCGAATCTAAAATTCTTCCTTTTAGCCCAGAGTCAATCATGGCATAGTCAATTAAATATTTCTGTTCCTGCTCACCTTCACCTCTGTGCCATGTATATCTATGGATGTGACGATGTTGAAAAAACGTGTTGGCCAGAAAACATTTCTCTCTCCGCACATACTTCTACAAGAAAGTCACCATTCATGTTCCTACCCTCCACACCCCATTTACCCACTATACCTTCTATCTCCTCATTTCCAACTCTACCATTCATGTCACCCAATAAAATTACCTGTGTGCACTCTTGCCTTTCTCTTATACATTTATTGACTTTAAACCAAAACTTTCTATTTTCTTCCACACCTTTCCCAGTTTCTTGGTGCACATAACATTAACATTCTCCAATTAAACATAGATGGCATCAACACAAAGAAACACGAACTCTCACACTTCATCAAACAACACAACATACACATTGCCATCTTACAAGAAACAAAACTCCGCACAACACAAAAAACACCTACATTTCATGATTTCACCACCATCAGACAAGACCGGGCCGTCGGCGGCGGCGGTGGACTCATCACCCTGGTACACAAAGAAATATCATACATAGTCACCAGTGTACATACCAAATCCCTGCTCCCCCAAAATGATAACACAACAGAAATACAATCAATTAAAATACGCACTGGCAACAACTCCAACATAACTATCATAAACACATACAGTGGACTCTCGCATCTAACGCATTTTGATCTAGCGAATTTGCATCTAACGGCCGTTTTGGAGCTCTACCCTATCTCAATCTAACGAACCAAAATCCATATCTAACGGCAATTATTCTGGGTGCCCGGTATCAATTTTCCAAATTTCCCACCAAATAGGCCTACCGTACTGGTGATGGGCTGGTCTATCAGAATGAGAGTTGAGCGTTCTCTGCCATACCCATAGCTTACTCTGACTGTTCCTTTTACTTATATATTTTCTAGATCTCAAGTGACGGCGTCTTTTCCGTGGATTGACCTCCCTACTGCCAACCCTGGCAGATTGGGAGCCAAAGCGTCACATTTTTCCTTTGCCCCTCAACTTTCCCCTTATAATTGCTGAGGGGCACAGGGCCTTGGTGGGGCTTTTGTTTCCCGGGCGTTTCCGTACCCTCCTCAGCTCCCCGCCTTTGAGTGGCTTCGGTCACCTGGGCATATTAGTGGTAAGCTGGGAGGGTTCTGTGGGGGCGCTCGGTTATGGCCTTGGCCTTGCTCGGGACCTTGGGGCTGCTCGGCCAGACAGCCTGAGGAACAGCAACAACAACAACAACAACAACCGTACTGAGCTAAGTGGCGTCCCTCCCTCCTCCCTCCCTCCCCGTCATTGTCGTCAGTCCAGTCCGCGCCGCGCCTTAGGCCTACATTACTCAACCCAACTCAATCTTTTGTTGTGTTACTCGCCCCAACCTTAAGCTTTTGTTGTGTTACGCCTTTTGTGATGTCGACCCAATCCTCAGGTACTGGAGAGGGGAGTGGTGAGAATGGAAATATGCATGAAAGAAAGGACTATAGGTTTGACTCCTGTAAGGAGATAAAGAAAACCTAATATTTAGTAGGGGCCCCGTAATCATTGACGAACATGCCTATTACATAAGGCATCCTCTTCAAACACTAATCCGCCGTAGTTTTGAATCTACCGCGGCAGAGCTTTTAAAATATGAGGAGCCTTCATCATGAGCGCACGCGACCTCACTCATGGCTTCAGTCATTATGAATTGGGTTCTCACTAAGAAAAAACTTCGTAAAAAATAAAAACAAAAAGAAAATAAGAATAACTATCCAATAAGCTTTCCATCATATCGTGGATGTACTTGTGTGGATTTCTGACCAGACGCTGATTCAGGTGTCATTCTTCCTTCACTGACATATCAAGTAAACCAAAATCCTTAATACATCAACGAATGGGAAGGGGACGGTCGGGAGGGCCCCAGTCGTCAATGATTACGGGGCCACTACTAAATATTAGGTTTTCTTTATCTCCTTACAGGAGTCAAACCTATAATTTATTAGTGGCCCCTCCATCATTGACGAACATGCCTGATTTCTAAGACTGGAGGGGGACATTCGTAATCATATCATAACTCTAGAAAAGCAGATAATAAAAACAACCACATAGTATTCTTACTTTGAAAATATATATAAATACGGCGCAGCCCATATACAGTAAACTTCCGTTAATCCGAAGGGCAGCGGACCGGCCCTCGTTCGGATTAGTGGATTTTTCGGATTATCGGACTTTACCCCTATGAACCTGTGTATGACGAAAACATTGAGGCATTAGGCCACCCAAATGACACAATGGTGCACACACACATATCATATGTTCATGAAATCACTTCAAAAGTTTACCATTGTCATTGTAGCCTATTACCTACTTCAAAACATTCAGATTAATGGTCAAAGGAATCTGCTGATATAAACGTCTTCTTCTTCTTCCGTCTACTAGCGAGTTTGTCTTGCTCTTGAAGATCAGATGTGGTTCGGGAAGTAATGCCTTAACAACGGCACTTCCCTGAGAGGTTCTTGTAATTTTAATTTTGTGATTTTCCTTTTGTGACGTGCTCTGTTATATTATATTGTATTGAAAGCACCCTTGTCTTGTTGTCTTGAAAGCACCCTTGGGACGCTCCGATCACTGAACTATAAATAGTAGCGTATCGGAACGTCCAAAGGTGCGTTTTCAAGCTCAAGACTAATACGTCCAAAGGTGCGTTTTCAAGCTCAAGACTGAATGCGCTTGCAGAAAATGCGGTGCAAGCCAGTAGCGCATCGGAGCGTCCCAAGGATGCGTTCAAGAGCAAAACAAACTCTCTAGCAGACGATGTGGAAGAAGAAGAAGACGAAGGTGTTTACGTTTATATCAGTAGCTTCCTTTGACCATTAATCTGAATGTTTTGAAGTAGGTAATAGGCTACAATGACAATGGTAAACTTTTAAAGTGAATTCATGAACATATGATATGTGTGTGCTCCATTATGTCATTTGAGTGGCCTAATGCCTCAAAAAGGGGACTTTGGGACTTCTTGAAATTCGGACCATCGGGTGAATTCGGATTTGGCCTCAAATTGAAAAATTCGGACTATTGGGAGATTCGAATCATCGGTCGTCGGATTAACGGACTTTTACTGTATATACAAAAAGGGGTTCAAGCAGGTGCGTGCTTCAAAGAAGCCTGCTTGACAAAAAAGGGTAACTCTGGAGATTCTGTGAACAGATCTGTAGTTACAAAGGCACCCCACTCAACGAGTGGTGACAAAAATAACAAGTTATAAGTTTACATGTGCACATAATAAACCCCATAATATTCGTGGAAATAATTTGCAAAAGATCTCCACTGTTTAATACTAAATTGCTTTCACAGCTAAAACTACTATAACAACCCCGTTGTTTTGTACTAACATTGTAC